>PVHY01019791.1:10486-26820 GCA_004024945.1 Uropsilus gracilis | reverse complement strand
GAGGGGGAAGAGGGACCACTCCCTCCTCGAAATTAGAATAAAAAGCAACTTGGCTCTCTATCTCTTGGAACTCTTTCACTGTCTAATTTTCATCACTGGGAAGCTTCTACTTCATCACTGGGAAGCTACTGGAAGGTGCTAGGGTGACCAATTTTTTAGAGTCAACCCGGGTCAGCCAGGTCCACACTAACAAGCAAGATCATATAAAATGTGAAGTGAATCTTTATATACTTATGTATTATTACTTTGACATTAAAATATGAAAATGGGTGATTACGTCCAATTATATTATTCTATTTGCTAATCTTTTATTATCTAATTAAAAACAATAATAGGACTAGCTAAAAGGAACAGTTAGGAATTAAAAGTGAAACTAATTAACAAAATGATATAGGTGAGAAAAACACCACAATATTTTTGTGAAGTTTTCTTCTGTCATCTGATTCAGAAACTTTTAAAGTTTTGATTGGATATGTATTTAAATATTGTAGACTACATTGTGCATTATTCAGAAAGTGTAAGAATTTTGAGAAGGGTAGCTTAAAATGGGAAAAAAATAAAGATTTCTATATTTAATCAAATTTAGAAACAACATGGACTTTTTTCCTGTCCCTCTGATAGAGTAGGATCTTTATAGCTGTTGTTATCTTTTCCAACAATATATATCAGAACTGTTTGCAATCTTTAGGACATCCTTCCCCTCCCCCCTTTAATCCAAGGGTAAAACCAGATACAGTAAAAGGTGAAATTAATTTTGATGTGCAGGTCTACTTTTGTTAAATCCCTATTCCACTCTTTTTGGTATCAGTTCAGCGTGATGCCACCAGGTTAAATATCTTTTCAATAAGAGTGAGCATGGAATGGGGGCCTCAGGACTAATGGTCCCTGATTGTGGGAATTACATTCTGAGTCTCCAAAACTGTTTTTACATTTTGTTTGGGTTGACCTGCTAGTTGGCAGTCAGGCTCTACACACCCATTAGTCATCATATCATCTCAAAGTAAAAAATGTCGTTCATTGAAAAATATTCCACCATACACTGGATATAACTGTAGTTACAACTCTCTTTTTGGGAATAGGGGTGATGGTGGAGGGTAATGTTTTTAAGGCACCGAGGCACTTTGAATTTGTGAAATCAAAATTGAATTCCAACTTTGTTAACAACTTCAGTGAAGAAATGAAAGAGTTTGGTTCAGCTTGTTTAGTGGTAGAGGGAAATTTGCCCCTACAGTTCTAGATTCTTATCAGGATGATCAAACAATCATTAATAATAGACTGATTGGTAGGAGAAAAGAGTAAAATTTAATTACATGGATATAGATTCCAAAGCCAACTGAGCAAAATGAAAGTAAGGATCCTGAGCTAAGGAGTAGGATGGGACCTGCCTTCATCTGTTTCTATTTTTTATGTGAGCTTTGGATGAATTTTCAACAAAAAGATTCAGGCTTTCCTTGCTCCTGGATCTTCAGAGTAAAATTTAGTTCATGTGAGGGAGCTCTAAAAGGAATAATCAATTTATATAAATTACACCAGACTTGTTCAATTTTCTTATTTCTTCTCACCTTAGCTAAACCATCGGAAACCGTGGAAAGGTATACTAAAAACTCTGCATAAAACTGAAATTGAGCGCAAACAGGGGCCCAAAACTAAACAAGGAGAGAAGCCCATAGCTAAACTGGTACTCTCTGGGTTCTTCCATCTTTGCGCACAATGGCAAGTCTACTCAAAACAACAAATCTACAAACAAGGAGAAAACCAAGAGCATCTGAGGCCACAAGAGTCCAGCTATCCTACTCTAGTTACTGCCCAGTTTCTAAGTCCTAAAATGCGTCCAACACGGCGTCTTCTTGCCCTTCCAAACCTGAAGAAGGCATTCGCACAAAGTTCAGTGTCCAGCAACTCATCAGTCCCCCGCTACAAAAGCAATTTGAATATCTGTTCTAACTTCTTGAGATGGAAATAAGAAGTTGACTATTCCTTGTTCCATTTCCCAAAACTGGCTAAATGACAATTCATTGCAGGTAAGGTGAGAAGAGAAAGCAAGAGCAGCAAGATGACAGAATAATGGAAACCAGAAGAGTAATGCATGGCAACTTCTATTACTTGTTCCATATGACAAATAAATTGTAAAAGAGGTTGTTAATAGGGTCCAACAGAGGAGAAGAAGCAGAGCGTGCTTCTCTCTGGCGCTAGGTTGACACCTGCCTGTACAACAGGTTTGGGCTGGGAGGCACGCTTCTCCAAGGGGCAAAGATTTCCCCCTGAGTTGTCCCACCTGGGTCTCGGCTCTTTTGCTCCTCCCAGATCCTGGCCTTCCTCCCCGGTCCAGAGAGCAGGCCTGCCTCGGGATTCGACCAGCTCTCATCTTCCCTTGTCTTTGCTCTGGGTGGTCCCGGTTCTACGAGGAACAGAGGCTTTGACCTGAACACCCTGAGGTTTCTTTCGCCCTCGCTGTCCCCAGCCCCGCTCTCGGGCGCCACCAAGTGTCTGAAGACGGGCACGCAGTACCAGTGAGTGACCTTCCCGAGCTCGGAGCCCGAGGTCCGGGTAGCGGAGCTGCGAATCCCGGGACTCCAAAACCGCGGAGCCACCCAGAAGCCTGGGGGAGTGGATGCGGACTCACCAGTAGAACTGACTTGTCCCAGCGGCCTCCAGGCGCGGAGAATCCTCGGAGTCCTCGGAACCCGGAACCGCGTCGCTGCGTGGTGGCCCGCCCCCGCCAGCTCCGGCTTTGTGTTTGCCCTGGGCCTTCTCGGCACTGTTGGAACTCGGAACTTTCAGGAATCTTTTTCGATCCGCACGAGAAAGACTAAGTTTTTCCCGAAAAGAAGCACACTTCATCGGTGTTAGCAGTTGGGGTTCCCTTTGGAGTGTTTCCTAACTTTTTAGCAGAAACGCCAGCAGACGTTAGTTGCACTTAACATTAAAAAGAATGAATAAAAAGAAACCTTACGGGTGGCCGGTTAGCTCAGTTGGTTAGAGCGTGGTGCTAATAACGCCAAGGTCGCGGGTTCGATCCCCGTACGGGCCACTGCAAGTAAATACTGTTTTTCCCACTACTTCACATCAACTGTCTATGGAAATTAGTACCTCACATCAACTATCTATGGAAATTAGTACCTCACATCAACTACGGATAATCCTGAAATAACCATCAGTGTTGATCCCTTGATACAGTGTGTGAAATTCAAAATACATTGTATGAAATCCAAAAGCAATTGACTTAAAAAAATATTTTAAACTAGAAAATAAAAGACCCTTCCAGCATATTTTCTATTCATCAGTGTTATGTTTATTATATTAAAAATAATATTCCCTCAAATTAGTTTCAGACAAAATAACTATATAGAACCATATGACTTTTTAAAGAAGTCAGTGAACATGGCATCTAATTCATGAAAGTAGATGAATATAATTTTTGAACAGAGATAAAAATCTAAAGACATAACAGAATCCTGATATATAATCTACCGCAAACATACAAACCAATACTAAGGACATACTGATAAGAATATAATGATAATACAGTAGAGAGAATAGGTAAGACCAGGGTAGCACGTTTGCGTATTAATGAGCCTGTATTAGTAAGTGATATATATTCTAATCGAAAGTCAATGGCCCTGAAGATGATAGATTTAAATTAGCTAGTAAAACTTTGACCAACTTAATATTTTAAAAGGTAACTGAAAGTATGACTGATGACGCTCTACTGCTATTTTCTAACAGCAGGTTAAACAACACCAGGAAATAAATAGAAATATGCTGTGGTCTGAGTAAGATCACTGATAAATTTCAAGGAACTCCCCATTCAGTACACAGTTTCTAAAGTATTTATATTAGTTATATTTTACTCATGCACATTTGACTTGTGAATGACTAGGTCTTTCTCCTCCTCTTTCTTCCCCTCCTTTCCCTGTCTCCTTTTCTCCTTTCTTTCTCCTCTTCCCATTTCTCCTCTCCTGCCTTGGTTTCTGAAATGACAGCTCTCCCTATGCAGCTCATCAATAGTAATGTTGCTATTAGCTCTGATAACTCTGATTTTTTCCCATCATTTTTCTTTTTTAAAAAAATTAAAAAAACAAATCTTTATGATAACCCAGGGCCCTCCTTTGGGGAAATTTCAGACAGTTTTAAATGCAAAAGAGTTTCTGGCCAACGAGAGCCTGCGGTTCCATGGGCAAAAATAGCGAGACCTAGTCTCAAAAAAAAAAAAAAAAAAAAAAAAAAAAAAAAAAAAAAAAAAAAAAAAAAAAAGCAAAAGAGATTCTGAAAGTTTTATTTTACATTTACACTCTGACTGGGGGGAAGCAAAAATTAAAAGTTGTTAGGAATTTGGATATTTAGGATAGGAATTAGATCATGATTGCTTGGGAAAACACTGAACTGCTTGTTTCGAAGTGACAATAAAACACCTAAAAATAAACACTAGGCCGGGCACGGTGGCTCGTGCCTGTAAGCTTCAGCCTATGAAGCGGCTGTGGCTAGGGATGGCGGTTCGAGTGCAGCCTGGGGCTCGTAGGGAGACCTAGTTCCAAAAAAATAGGTGGGTGTGGTGGCGCGCACCTGCAATCCCAGCTACCTGGGAAGCTGAGGCTGGGAATTGCTTGAGTCTGTGGTACCCCAGGCCAACGAGAGCCTGCGGTTCCACGGGCAAAAAATAGCGAAAACAAACAAGCCAAAAAAAAAAAAAAAACCAAAAACACTGAAGGCAACATGATTATAAGGAACTTTAGCTGGTTCCTGGGTAGAAAATCTTTGTTTTCTTCAACAGTTAAAGATATACTAAAGTTAGCATAAATCACAAAAGGTTATCCGGAGTTCTGCTAAAACTATAGGATATTTGCTACTACTATTTGGTAAGCAGATTACACTGGGACAAAACCCAAACTTGTTATATAGGTGAAGGTTATCAACAGTAAACAAGGAAACAAATCCATTAAAATGAAACACATTTTTTTTGGACATTTTTAATACATTCATGACTTTTTATTTTTATTTTTTTGAGACTAGGTCTTGCT
This sequence comes from Uropsilus gracilis, assembly GCA_004024945.1. NCBI lineage: Eukaryota > Metazoa > Chordata > Mammalia > Eulipotyphla > Talpidae > Uropsilus > Uropsilus gracilis. The sequence continues at coordinate 21,802 of PVHY01019791.1, read as the reverse complement.
ATTTTTGCCTGTGGAATCACAGGCTCATGTTGCCTGTGGTACCAGGGACTCAAGCAATCCCCAGCCTCAGCTTTCCAGGTAGATGGGATTACAGACATGCACCACCATGACCAGCTGTTTTTTGGGGACTAGGTCTCGCTTTGTTGCCCTGGGCAGGTCTTGAACTGTGATACCCAGTCCAACCATGACTCCATAGGCTGTCACTTACAGGCATGCACCTCCATGCCCGGCTTCATTCATGACTTTTTAAACTCAGGTAGTATAAATGAAGACAAGTAAAATTCATTTCCAAATTTTGTCCTTGTTTATGCCCTTCCACATTCTGGCACTTTAGGACTGATTCAAGAAATCCACAAGGTCAGAATTAATTTCATAATAAGATGCTATTAACATGCATTGTGTTCAACTTTGTTATCCTCAAATAAAGGAATAAATAATCACTTTAAAAAGTTGTGTTGGAGAAGAGAGGGTGGAGGAGTTTTGAGTTGATTGTTTGTAATGGAACTACATTCCAAGTTTGTATTTCTAAATCCATAAATCTTCAAGACAGTCTAACCAGTAGGTTAGATTGTTTTTTGACAGTAGCACTCTAACCCAAAGGGCTCTCCGGGCCATCTTCTGAATAAGAAATAATTCTCTGAGAAATGTTCTGCCTCTTACAGAACATACATAAACCAACAAATAGGTAAATAAGTCACTAAAATAATATTTCAGGTCTGATTTATAAATCTATCTCTTTAAAAATGCAAGCAAACTGTCAGATATTCAGTTATTCAAATGTTTTCCCTTTGACTTGAAACCTTTTTTTAAAAACCTTTTTATTTATTTTGATTTGTCTATTTTACTTTATTGAATTTGTCTTAATCATTAACTTTCTTGAAGGTTTCATGTCACTCATCTGTAAAAAATCCTGACCGAGTCTGTTATTTTGAAAAACTTTAAAATAAATGGGGTCATATAATCTCTCTCATCTTCTGACATTTCTCTTAACTTCCTTTCCCCTTCTTTACTAAATATCACAGAGAAAGAGGAAGGAGGATTTCACTTACTTATCTTTCCACTAGGCAGTGAGGGTAGTCTGGGGATATGTTAAGAGTGGAGTGTTAAATCACAAATATTCCAGCATTCATTCTAAAGTTCTAAGAGGTTTTATGAAACAATTCATGAATTGTGCAACATCCCATCTTGCAAGTGGAAAGACGCTGTGATAATCGGTACCAATTGAAAAGTTTTATAGGCAGAAAAAAAGCAAGATCAGGGAGAAGGGAATTATTTCAATTTAAGTTACCTATCTAGGGGGAATGAGAAAAGATCTTGTGGCAGATTACCTCACCTATCTTTGGGGAATAGAAAAAAATGACATTACTGGTGCTGAGCAGAAAATTTCATAATGACTAATTGAAATTGCATTCCTGGAGGAAGATGAAACCACAGAGAGGGTGAAGCTGCAGGTAGGTCAGGTATTGAGTCTTGGTGGGCTTAGCTCAACTGCCTCCATTTTGGTCTGTCATTTTCTTTTTAACCAGAGGAAGCCTCCTTTTAGAAGTGTCGCTTGAGTTTAGAGTAACTGACAGGTGTTAGGTAGTCAGAGTTTGGTTCTTTGTGTGGTTTAACTTAATATTTCTGTCATGGATTTTTGGCTACTTATTGACAAATACTATTTGCCCCTCCCTGATGAACCTTTAACAAGCACAGGGTAGAAATAACACTTTAATATATAGTACAGGGTTTTAGGGCATTTTCACCCATTATGCAGTTAGTTTGCAAAGATAGAACCCTATAATTTTAAAACTATCTGAGGTTTGGAATTGTTGTGGAGGATAAATAATGCTCCCTCTACCCTTCTGAGACCTTCCCTATGAAAAAAGAAAGTTCAAAGTTCATCATGAGACAAGCAGAACATGAGGTCAACATGTAGACCCCAAGTGTACATGAGAAATACCCAGAAGAGAAGTAATAGTCAGAGGAGGCTTAGAATTCCATGGATTACATACTTTCTGCAACCAAGAACAATAAGCTTGTGGAGAAATGACAGGCCAGGGAAAGCAGAGTGGGCTTCCATGCAGAGGAAGCAAGATTAGTTAGTTAAGTTTGTAATTTAAATTCCAAGTTGGAGGTTCTGCAGCTTGGAGGGGAGGTCTTGGGAAGGGCTAACACTCTCTAGGAGAGGGCAAGGGGAAGCAGGCAAATTGCTTCTGGGGGGGAGGGGGGGAGGGGGAATACTTCCATGTGGCCCAAGGCTCTGCCCCTTCTCCCTAAAGGTTAGGGAGGTGGGGGTCGGAACACTGGCTGGGGGAGCCCTCTGGTACAGTCCCACCTCAGCCATTCCTCAGCTTGAACAAGGAAAACAACGACCAGATACAGATATACTGAAAGACAGAAATAAAGGCCCTGAACACACTCATCACCTTCCCACAAAGAGCATGGTCGGAACTCTGAGACACAAGATGGTTGTGGACAAGAGTAAAGACATATCACCAAGAAGCACCAACAACATTTCTGGTGCTGGGGCTAAATTTCTCACCCAGAGACACCTTCAGCATGAGCAAGGAGCTCCCCCATCTCAACAGGGTAACAAAACCACAAACAAGTGTCAGTAAGAAATGGGGAGAGCCACTCCATACACCAGACCTACAGGAGATTTGCCAATATGCTCAGAAGGGCCACCTGCCCTAAGGGTATTCATGGAGAACTGATTAGACTGGTCTGCAGTTCCCCAGGAAGGCAGGACTTCACCCAGGAGGACAGTGCTTCAGAAAGAAGACAAAGAGACCAACAGGCCAATCATTAACCAACAACTGATGACAGAAAGGAACTGGAGTGACCACGGTATGGGGAGAAGAGAGGAGGAGGGTGAGGACCATGCCTGCAAACACAAGCTATGTAAGCAAACAATAAGAAAAATAAAATAAATTCCAGGTTTGTAGGGTGTTAGCTGACCTATATCCTTCTTGGAAAGAAGGAGGGACATCTTTGTAAATCTATATCCTACTTTTTGGCAAATAAGAGTGTACTGCTTTTTTTTTTTAATCTCTGCTTCTTTTTAATAGCTTGCAGTTTAAAATAATCCTAATACCAAAGTGGCATGTTTCTGCTACTACACCATCTTTTAAATTTTCACATCCACTGGTACAGGTTGGGGAGAACTTTTAGGAATGAAACACTATTATGAAGTATAAACAGAATTTCAGGCCTACATGAATGAAGGCCTATGTGAGAAAAATGAGTCTTTGCACTGCTAATTATGATGTCTGCAATCTCTTTAAATACAAAGTCCAAAGTGCAGATTAATCGCTGCATGGTATATTTTTGCTTATGAACTACAATGTCACTTAAGATTCAACAAAGTGATCTCCTGTTTGTGTTATTTCCTCAAAACCTTATTGTGTTCCTTTTTCCTCCTTGCACTCAGCAATTTCCACCAATACCCAAAAAGACGGTTCTTGAGTTGTACAAAACCAAAATAGTGAATCTACACTTCACCAGTCTTCTTAGAAGTCTGACTTCAAACCAAGTGTCATGGCATTGATTCTTTCCCTGAAATTAGCAACCAAACTTCATTATTTAGCTGAAAATATGGTGACTGTAGGGTGAACAGACCAGAGACTGAAATTCCAGGACACAGTTTGAAAAGTTACCTTATCACCTACTATGACGTTATTTTCGCTTATTTCATATCGTTGTCTTACCATCCTCAGCAAACCCATTGCTTTCTAAATACTACAGAAACCCTATTCACTTTTCACTTTCCCTTAGCCCCTGATTTGTTGATACAATGTACTGGGCTCTTTTCAACTGGAATAGCAATACCAGATTTGCCATCTATACAGATTCTTCAGTACATTAGAAACAAGTTTAAGAGCAGGTGGACTATTGAAAACAGAAAAAAAATCAAACAAAGAAGGCCCCGCTGGGACTCGAACCCAGGATCTCCTGTTTACTAGACAGGCGCTTTGACCAGCTAAGCCACAAGGCCCTCTTTTATAGCTGTGTTCTGTTATATCATATTTGTATATTTTTCTGTGAAATGTGGCAATTTCCTAAAAGTATATTTGGTTTTATGACAAAGAGAACACATCTCTGTTTCTAAATTGACACCAAAGCAGAAACTTCAACATTAAAAAAAAAATGCATTATTAAGTGCAAAGGTTTAAAAATAATTTCAAATGAAAATAAATAAAATTCCTATTGCGCGGTGACTATCGCCCTCTTGAGGAAATATTGGGTATTGTAACACATTAAAAGGTCCTCTGCTTTAATTTGCTCATTCCGTCCACAAATGTTTGAGTCACAACTGCATTTAGCATATCTTTCTGTGTTTTGGAGATAAAGCAGTGACTAAAACAGGAAGAAATCTTTCCTTTGTATTCTAGAGAGAGATAAAGAAAACAAATTTTAAAAATGTGTACCCCCCTCTTCTTCCAAAAGGAGGAATGTAAGAACCAAAAACCAATCAGCTTCCTCCAGGTTACAAAGCGCACCATCCAAGCTAATTGATGGCACTCGAGCAAGACTGTCATACTTGCTGCTGCTTTATCTAACCAGGGACAGGAGAGTCAGCAAAGATGAGAACACTGATGCAAAGGAGATTAGCAAACACCCTTCCAGTTCCCCTAAATTAGACTATCAGCTCCCTATGATTTTCAAAAACAATCTGGGTCTCAACAGATAGGCAATTTAGGGAGGGATTTGGCGGGAAGCTGTGTCTTTACTTCTTCCTCAGTTTTGTTCTACTCACTGACCCCCAGGGTCACAAGACTGAGTGGAAAATACAGAGAAATGAAAAGTAGGTTGTAGTGTGATAAATAGCATCTCTAATGTTGTTAGAAGCCTCTAATCTGAGTGTGGGGAAGGGAGCATCAGAGACACAGGACCTCTCATCTCAACTTCTGTCAAATTGTTGCATTTAGAAGTTGTGGCCAGTTTGGCCTGAATATAGTTTAGGGTAAGGAGAACAGATGAGATCATTGTAGGCTTGCAGTTCAGATGACTCCAAAATTCTCCAAGTTGGTGTCCTCAAGATGGCCTGCCCTTCAACGAAGGCCTTGGGGGCTGAAGAGACACTCTAGCTTCCCTCTTAAGCCCTTTTAATTGCCTGCTTAATTGCCACTCCCTTTAGTGACGTGGGCAAATGTGGTTTATCGGTGCACATGTCTGCTCCTCAGGTCTCAGTGGTACCCTCCCATCTTTTGTGAATTTTAGAACTTGCAAAATTATCTGCAATTACACTGTCTATGGATTTTGCAGTGGAATTTAACCACAGATCCTGGATTTTGCTCAGGATTTTCTTCTTTCCCCTTATGGTGTGTACCTTTGAATTATATTTATTGGCTCTTTCCCTTGAAGCTGGGAGGCTAAAAGGGAAAACGTGGTGATTTTTCTTTTTACATTTGAGATGTTGATCCACCTAGATATCTAGGTAACTGTGTTGGAGTTTTGTTTTGTTTTTTCCTTTTATGATATGACAATCTGTTGGAGTTGTATGTTCTAATGCCCAAAGTTTTGGTTCCCTGGGCTTTGTGAGTGCTCATTGTAGCACCCTATATTCCTTTCATCTTACACTACACATTCTCAACTACATACGCATTTATGAAATTAAGCATATTTCCTGTTAGAATATATATATATATATATATATATATATATATATATATATATATGCACATTGAAAGGTCAGATTGGGGGCATTGGGAGCCTCCATCCTTCAGAGGATTATGTATACCACTCAGGCCTAGTCTTACCCTCCGGCTACAGCTGAGACTGTCTCCAGCTTCGCCCACCTCACCCACTGAACAACCTTGCCTGCTTGCTAACTTTGCCCCGCATGAAACAGGGTATAAAGAAGACTTTTTGACTTTAACTGGATACATCTATCTGCCTGCTTTTCTCTACAGAGCAGGATACAAGCAGGCCATTAATATTTTTACTGATTACCTTTACCATTGATATGCAAATACCAGCTACCAGCTTCTCTCTGCTTTTCTCTTCTTTTTTAGATCTAAAAAGAAAAGCTTAAGGCCGGACATGGTGGCTCGTGCCTGTAATCTTCAGCCTATGAAGCTGCTGGGGCTAGGGATCGCGGTTCGAGTCCTGCCTGGGGCCCATAGCGAGACCTAGTTCCAAAAAAAAAAAAAAAAAGCTGGGCATGGTGGTGTGCGCCTGTAATCCCAGCTACCTGGGAAGCTGAGGCTGGGGATTGCTGAGGCTGGGGATTGCTTGAGTCCATGGTACCCAGGTAACGTGAGCCTGCAGTTCCATGGGCAAAATAGCAAGACCTAGTCTCAAAAAATAAAGAAAGAAAGAAAGAAAAACTTAAAAACACACTTTAAACTTTTTACTCGTGGGTTTTTTTTTTTTTTTTTTTTACTATCCCCTGCCTCCTTAGCTAAAATATCAAACTAATGCAAGGCTATCAGTGCAGACTAATTTATTTTTAACAAAGTAATTTTTAATTATCTTAATAACTACAAAAGAAACATGTAAGTAAGACTCAGATTACTTTAACATTGTCCAAAACCTTTCTCGGCTTTGTCCAAAGTCTTTTCCCAGATTGCCCAGAAATCCTCAGTCTCTCAGTCCTGATCATCTCACCAAAATCAGCCAGTCAGAGTTCCTATCCACGTGTTTGAAGACATCTTTCTTTGGGGCTCTCCTTTGGCGTGCTCCTTTGGCATGCTCTAGCTCTTTTATGCCGTCCTCTTCTTGCCGTTTAGGTACAAACTTTATGGTACCGGACCCAGCAAAGTTCACCTTTTTTTCAGGTCTGTCTTTTGCATAGCCTCTCGCAGACACAAGTTAAACTCAGCAAAACAAACTCCAACACAGAGTTTTAATCTGCAAACTTTTAAACTGCATCTAGCACACATGCTGCCAGCCTGGGTCAGCCAAGGGTTGCAGGCCCCCGGTGGCCACATGGCCAAGCTCACATGGCTCACATCTTTACAAGATGGCCGATTCCCATCTCTCCTGCACTGAACCTCTCTCTCTATCCGATCTCCATATTGGAACCTTCTCTTTGTTTGCACACCCTTTATATACCCTGATTTCCCACCTTCCAGTAAACCTATTTCACCTTGACCATTTCACTTCTTTCTCCCCCTGCATCTCCCTGAAGGGAAATTCCAACTAAGGTCATTTTCACATTTTAGCATCTGTCCTTGAAATCTGCAATCTTAAACAGGAGACAATGGGGGGGGGGGGTAGCACACCCTATCAGGCATACTAGCAAAACCCATCCCCATGTCCCTGCCCCCATAAAAGCAGACACCAACGCCTTGTGGGCACAACTTCCAGGAGCTCACAGCAATAAACTCTTCTTAATTCTACTTGGCCTGACTCCTGTTTCTCTTTCCTCACTGCCGTTCTTTTAAATTTCCCTGCGTTCTCTCATATCCCTAATTCCTGTCCCTCCTTCATTGCCATCCTTTCACACATTGAAAGGAAATATGAAAGGACAGCAGTGAGGAAAGAGAAATTTTAAACAGTGAGGAAAGGATAGCAGTGAGGAAAGAGAAACAGGAGTCAGGCCAAGTAGAATTAAGGGTTTATTGCTACAAGCTCCTGGGTGAGGTTCACTAACCTAAGGTGGGGGTTTAGTGAAGTTGCATACACGTGGAGAGGCAGGGACATGGGAGATGGGTTTTGCTGGTTTGGCAGGCAAGGTTAGCAGGCAGGTAAGGTCTTTCACTTGGCGAGGTGGGCAAGGTTGACAGCAGTTTCAGTTGTAGCTGGAGGGTAAGATTTGCAACAATCTAATTTTGGGAAGAAGCTAAAACTGCAATTAGATTAAATATGAAGTTATGGTGGGACTTTTCCTAAAAAAAATCCATTCTGGGTTCTGTTGGAGAACAGGACCTTGCTTGAAGGAGATCTGTAGATTAAAATTTTGTCAGAGGTGATAGGGGATGCTACCCCCTTGGGTGCCATTGTCTTCTGCTTAAGATTGCAGATTTTAAGGAAGGTATGCTAAAATGTGAGAATGGCCTTAGTTGGAAATTTTCTTTAAGGAGATGCAAGAGGAAGGAAGGAGTGAAACGTTTTTTTTTTTTTTTTGTTGTTGTTGTTTATGTAATGATTTAGGAGCTGTTCCTGGGAGGCAGGAAAACAGAAAGAATATATAAAGAGGTTTGAAGCAAAGAGAAGGGTACAAAAAGAAAATATGGGAATAAAAATTGAGATTGAGTTTTTTGTTTTGGCCATTTCGTAAGATGGAAATGTGAACCATGTAAATTTGGCCATGTGGCAAGACCTGGGCCTTGCTGCCTCTTGCCCCAGGCTAGCCGCATGTATGCTAAAGGCAGTTAAGAAGTTTGCAAATTTAAACTGTTTTGCAGAGCTTAACTTGTGTCTGTAAGAGGCTGTGGAAAAGTTAGGCCTGAAAAGAAAGTGAACTTTGCTGGGTCCAGTACCATAAAGTTTTTCCTACTACCTGGAGGAAGACGACAAGGAGAAGATGGCATAGAAGAGAAGGAGCAGCCAAAGGAAGATGTCTTCCAGCATCTGGAGATAAAACTCTGACTGACAGGACATTAGTGAGATGATCAGGACTGAGAGACTGAAAATTTTGGGGCAATCTGGGAAAGGATTTTAGACAATGTTGATAAAGATTTTAGACAATGTTAAAGTAATTGGAGTTTTACTTAATGTTTCTTTTGTAGTTAATTAGGAAATCACTTTGTTAGAAATAAATTAGTCTGCACTGATAGTCTTGCTTTAACTTGGTATTTTGGTTGAGAAGGCTGGGGATGGTGGAAAAAACCCACGAGAGTTTAAAAGAGGGTAAATTGAGGCAAACTAGTGTAAAGTGTAAACTGTGTTTCTAAGTTTTTCTTTTTAGGTCTAAAAGAGAAAAAAAAAGCAGAGAGAAGTTGGTAGCTGATTTTTGCATACCAATAAAAGGTTAACAGTAAAAATGTTAATAAACAGTTTGTAGCTTGCTTGTAGCCTGCTGCCTAGGGAGAGAAGCAGGTATAGGTGTATGTACTTCAAACTAAAGGCAATTGTTAACGTAAACTGCTTGGAGCTTGCTTCAAGAGAAAAAAGCAGGAAGATATGTATCAGTGTTCAAGTTTAAGGCAAAAAGTCTTATTCTCTTTTCTTCCTGTTTCAGAGGGAGGAAGAGAAAGAGATTGCACAGAAGAGGTAAAACTCCTTTACCCTCTTGGGCCTGAGAAACTGACGTAAGATAGATTAACAGGAAAAAAAAAAGTACACATTAAAGAATTTTTTAGATGGGAGTGCTCATGAACAAAATAAAGACTCAATCAGTTAAAGGCCAACACACACATATAGGTTGCAAAACTTTTTGACAAAGGATTGTGAGTTAGAGCAGTTAATCTTTTTTTAAATTAAATTTTTTATTTTGCAACTCACCTAAATGGCTTTAGATACCATCTTAACTTCAGCTAAAAAAAGGGGGGGGGTCATGAGGGGGAAGAGGAAGGTCACTTGTGGACGAAGGCACAATAAACAAAGACTGTTATGCAGATCCCAGGGGAGTGAGACCCTCTTTTTTTAATTTTAATTTTGTAATTTTTGTACAATATTGGTCATGTTTGTATGGTTGTTGTTTCCCCTTAGCTATGGACCTCCCTACCCCTATCCCCACTCTTCTCCCCCTTACCCCTTTTCTGCCTGGGGTCACTCCAACTCCTCGTGCTTCAAGTCACTGGTCCATGCTTGGCCCACTGGTCTTTTCTTTTTCTGGAACAATGACCTTTTTTCCTGGGTGCAGTCCTTGCACTCCTGGATGGCAACAGACTAGACTGCTCAGATCTCCAGAAGTAGCTGAAGTCGGTAGTCAGGCCGAGCATGACAGGAAACTTTCCTTGGGCAAGTGCATGCCTGGTATGGTTCTCCAGGATCCTTTCCTGTGTCTGTAATGTACACTGCTTCTGTGCCTTATAGTTCTGATATCTTGGTTTGGGGAGTCCAACTCCCAGTCACTGGTAATGGAGGCATTCCTTTCTGGGGACAGACTTCTCCAGGTGGTTGGTCTAGCTCCTCTTCTCCCTCATGGTATCAATTTTGTCATGTGGCCACAGTCACTTCTCTGTGGCTCTCTTCCTCCATTGATTGGTCAAGGAGGGAACCTCACTGTGGCTCCTCATTCTGGACCCAGGGTTTAATTCCACATCCCCAGAGACTATGTAGGTAGAAATCTGTGACAGGTCACCACAATTGCTGGTCTCACATTCTTGTCTCAGTGGTTCTGAACATGCTGCTTGTCCTACACAGGTGATGAGTATATCCAGGGCTGTTACCACTTCCTTTCTTCTCCATTTTATCTGTAGCTGGAGAGACTGTTTTTTTCATTTCTAGTGCAGATCTTATTGAAGTTGGAGTAAACCAGAGGAGGTCCCCACCCCCCAGCCCTGACACCGGGCCCACATGGAGGTAAAGACTGGCTTCCGGAACCTGAGATCTCTGGACCCCAGACCCTGAGACCCTGAGACCCGGGTGGCATAGGATTCATCCTACTTCCCACCTTCTCCAAAGGCCTAGGCCTCAGGCAGGAGTGTTACAGCAGCTAATTGTGGAAAAGGAGATAAGGATTAGTTTAACCAGATTTTTTGGGACAGATTTCTTTCTGCCTGATTGCACAGTTGAGAGTGATAAGAACATCTTCCTTTCTCCTGGTTCAGAGAGGGTATCTTTCACATGGAAACTTTATCCCAGTGCTCTAGTCTCTGTTCTTGAACTCACCAAGAAATAGAAGCAGTGGAGACTCTAATTCTGCAGGTACCAAGTAAGAATTTATTAAAGTAAATGTCATTCAGCATAAAGGAGTCAGCATCAGGGACAGGGTGTGTATGCTGCTCTCTGAGAGAGCGAGGCCTCTGTGTTTAAACAATTTGAATCCAGCATAATTAAAGGATTGGGGTGCCAGAGGCTGTGAGCTAACAGGCCAGGACTCATGCTGGGAATGAAGAAAACTTCATTCCACTCTTACCTGTCTTCAGAACACTGAAGACAGAATTGCATGATTGACCTCCAGTGGGCAGAAGTGCTGTCTCCATTTCTCCAATGTTTATCTTAGAGACATCCATTAGGAGATTGCAGCAAGTTAATGAGTAAATTTTTTGCCCCCAAGTATCCCACAGGAACTAATGTTTTGCCTAATCTGATTTTGCCTGAGCCACTGCTTTCCCTTGTCTGGAACCTATAAAAGGATTTATGGGGGACAATAAGGTTGCTGGATGATTCATACTTTCATTCAGTCCCAGCCTCTTTGACTGTGTCAATCTCTTTTGTTGTCCTTCCTCATGCCCTGTGCCTGGGCTCTTTACACTGGGGGGGGGGGGGGGGGGGGGGGGG
>PVHY01019791.1:0-10386 GCA_004024945.1 Uropsilus gracilis | reverse complement strand
GAGTGGTTCCTTCATACAGAGTGTGGGTGAAACCTGGCCTTGTTTCTCCAGTGGAGAAAACACTACTTTTTACTTTATAACAACTTGATCATCTTCAACCTGAGTTAATGATCAGTATCATAGTTTCTTGAGAGTCTCTGGACTCTATCTCCTGCTTAAAACATTATCTCTTGCCTAAAACCACTGCTTTCTGTAAGAAAAAGGAAGTTCAGTGTACCCTTTATGCATGTGTTTTTCAGATGCCTTTAACTCAATATAATCAATATTTCATAATAGCATCATTTGGGGTGGCATACTTTGAACCCTTGCAGTTGGCAACATCTCTGTGCCTCTCATCTTAATGCACAAATACCCGAAAATTACCTTAGTGAGTAGTTCCCAGTTGACTAACTGTGGCCCAGCTGCCAATAAAGAAAAGTCTGGAGAGTCTACTTATTTTCATTTGTGACTCCCTTGACTGACTCAAGTGATCCCTAGTCTCAGCTTCCCAAGGCTGGGATTGAAGGCACACACCATCTTGCCTGGCTGAACAATGCGGTTTAAATAATTTTCTATAGTGTGTTCAGAGATGATAGTACCTGAAGAAATTTCAAGTGTGTGTGTGTGAGTGAAATGCGCTGGAAATGTAATTTAATGTACAAATTCTTAATTTAAAAATACACCTATTTTCAGATTAAACAAATATAAACATTATCTACTGAAGCTATAATGTAACTTTTGTATTTGAGGACATGCCGATCTTTCTAGTTTGTGGTTCCATAGTGTAGTGGTTATCACGTCTGCTTTACACGCAGAAGGTCCTGGGTTCGATCCCCAGTGGAACCACTATTTAAGGGCTGCTCTTTTTCTCTTCCCTACTAAGTGAGAACAGTTTTATTGTTTTATTTTAGTTTAGGTTTCTGAGTGCTACTGAAGAAACAGAATTGCTATTTTTCCACATGTTTCATAGACTCACTTTCCCACGCTATTTTGCTCTGGGGTGCAATGAAACAAATTCTTGTATTTCAGTTACCTGAAGTCACCAAAAAAAGTCAAAAAGTAGTTTTCAGATACTTAGTGCCTTGAGATAATAAACAACTCAGTTCAGGAGATTGAGAGCTCTCTTGAAGGACGTCTCAAAAATAAAATTGGGAGGAGTGAGAAGGCTGAGATTCAGGACATTAGATTTAGAGGCTGGTCCCTTGGAGTGACTCATTTTCTCTTTCTCAGAAAGGCAAACTCTCCTAGCTCCTGCCTGGAAGTTCAGGAAGAAGACTTCAGGTTTATTCTCCTAAAAGAATTAGGCAGAGAATTTTTTTGGCCTGGCAGATATTTGGATGCATTTGTTTGGGCCATTCATTGCATCCTGAAAACAAGAAAAATTTAGGAAAAGAGTTGCCTTTACACAATGAAACTTCCTATTCATCTTCAAGCCCACTTGCAGTTCACAAGTTCCTTCCAGAGTGTTAGAGCCACCAGTTAACTTTCCAGTATCCTGCTCATAACTGTGAATAAAAAAGAAAGAATCCTCAGATAGCTGAAGAGTCCAGAGAACAGGGAAAATGTAAGGAAAATAGACCTAAAAAAATCAGGTGCATGTCACAACACTAAAAAGTAATTCTGGATAGGCTAGAATCGCTAAGACAATTCAAAAGAAGAGTTTTGCATATTTGGTAGATATTGCTCATAATTTAAATCAGAAGCACAGAAGATGAGATTTTAAAAATTATACCTTAGAATTAATCTGACAAATGATGTACAATACTTATACAAGGACAGTTATGTAATGAATGGAATGATAAAAAATTATTTAAATAAATGCAGAGATAGGCTTTGTTATTAAGAACAGAATTTCCGTATAATAAATATGCAATGTTATTTCAAAATTGTATATATATATGCTTAACATATAATTTCAATAAATATTCTTAGAATCTAATACTCAGAAGAATTAAAGTTTTTCAAAATTATATATACATGCTTAATATATAATTTCAATAAATATCTTTACAGCATCTAATACTTGGAAGAATTAAAGAGTTAAGCAACCAAGTCGATTTAAAAAAGAAGAAAAATTGATAGAAGAGCTGCTCTTTTTTAAATGTTAGATGCACTGTAGAGAACAGTAATTAATACATATGAGAGAAATAAATCAATGAAACAAAATGGATAGTATAAAGCATAAAATAAAACATTGAACCTGTCATAGGTGGCCTGGTAAATCAGGTGGAAAATATGGACTATTCATTAAGTATTGGTAATTTAATTATATATTAGAAAAAAACCCTATACTTTAAAATATACATCAAGATTAAATATAGGTGGATTACAAAGTTAACTGTAAAAAGCAAAATTTTTAGGCATTTCAGTGAGAGAATTGCTAGTAACCATTCTCAGCCACGCGTCTACCTTGGGGGGGAATCAATATAAATTATTTCTCTGTTCACTTAGACTGGAGCTTGCTAGAGTTCCTCTTCTTTTCTAGAACAGCATGTTCTTCCCTGGGCCTCACTTTTGTAGAACATAGACTCTGGAGACCTGTGGAGGTTGAGGTCAAGCTACAATTTAAATTCCTCAATCAAGAGTGGGGTTGCCTTGAATGTGCCTCGAATTAGAACTTCTACTAACTTCCTTGCTTGTCCCAAGGCCAGATTTCATACATTTCCTCAGTTCTTTTGACTGTGATTCTTTTGAGTTCTGGCTATTCCTTGATATGTTTCTCATTGCCAGGAAAAGGCTTTCCTAAGTCTTGCTAAAGCCTACCTTTGGATATAGACCCTGAACCCCTAATCCTACTACTAAAAAGTAGTCCTCACCCCCTCCATGCAACTTATTCCCCCCCCCTTCTGTCTGGCTAAAATCCATAGTCCATGGATTTCTGTTATTCATGTCGTTGAGAACTGTCGAAGTTGTGTACGAGAATTGCTTGTTTCTCTTCTAAAACCAAGTTTCCTTTTTCACTGAAGGTGAGAGAATTTCTCCTCACTCCTCCATCATGCTTAGAAATATGGGACTCCAGAACGAGTCTTTGTGTTAGGATAGGTTGCCACAAGAAACCTGGATCTGCATATGAAGTCATTCTCTTGTTTTTAAAGGTGAAAGCTTTCTATTATTTTCATGACTTCAATTTCTTATTTGGGATTTGCATCCAAAAGCAAGGACTTGCGTATGGCTGATAAGGGAAGTATTGGAGAGGGAGTAAAGAAAATGACCCGCAGCGACCTTTACTGTTTGGCTCTTGAGGAGAGGCTTATAAATAAATATTCATCTTTCTCCGAGAGATTAGGTGGATAGGGGTCGCTGTACCACCACCACAAATGTTTGTTTCGGATTCTTTGATCACGGTGTGTGGGAAAAACAAAGATGACTACTACCCAGCTTCGACTACTGCCGTGACTCGGATTCGAACCGAGGTTGCTGCGGCCACAACGCAGAGTACTAACCACTATACGATCACGGCTCGCCACCGGGAAGCTGCTACCGAGATGTTCTCCTTTTGCTATTTCTCAGAAACATCTGGCTAGTCTCCGCCTGTTATTTCTCAGGAACATCTGATTTATTGTGTTGTAAAAAACACTGTATATTTAATTTTCCGTTCTAAATGAGGATTGCTTACTAGGTTGACTGACCTCTTCTGCTCCTCACCCCTCCACATATTTGCTTCTGATAAACAAACCGAAGGGAAATAAATCAAAATTTTCTGATGGACATTTCCGAACCTGACGACTCTTTTGGGGGGTGTGGGGTGGTAGCATACAGCGATGTCATTCCAGAATTTGAATCATACAAGATATGCCAAACCAACGTCACCTCAATGAAAAGGATTACAATTTCTTAATAAATGTGGTCCTCAGATGTCTAGCAAAAGAATGGAGAGGGTGTTATTTCGAAGTGAACCTTCCTGGGTACCATGGATGGAGTGAAATCTGACCTCTTAAGTGCCAGACATAAGTGCCTCGTCCAGGGAAACCTGAGACTCAGTTACCAGAAAGCCCATACCAAATTACCAGAAAATTTTCGATGTCCTGGGAACCCAGATCTCATCGAACACCTTTCTACATGCTTACATAGGTTGCCAAATGGGCTATGCAGAATGTACTTTTTGGGTGGCCCCTAATCTCCATTGGGATTCATGCCTCTATTTCGCTAAGACTTCCTCTCACTGCATTGAGACTACTGCTGTGGACACAGGGTTTTCTGGCATGTTATGTAGGGATATTTTTGGCTGTTACGTTCATGGTAGGTTCTTCTCTAGAAGGAGAAAGTTCACCCTGTGCGCTGGTCCTGAGAAAAAGCTTGGTTTTTTGTTTGTTTTTTTTTAAGTTGCAGGTCTTTTTGAGGATTTCACCTGACAAATATACTACGAGATTAAAAGACTGGCTGGCATAGGTCAACCCACTAGTGCCATGAACTCTTTGACATCTGATTTTCCTAGTTTTAAAAATAGCAATTAGAGCCCTTTCTCAAGAGCATAGTTCCAGCAACACCTAACTCCCATATGTTAAGAAACATCTGTGGGAATCTCAATCAGCATTCTAAGATGTTTTTATTTCTTTCATCTGCAATATTCCCTTTTCATCTGAAATGCTTCCTCTTACCCTCTGACCTACTTACATCGTTGCTTTTCCTTTTTTAACTGTGTTTTCTCAAAGTGTTGTCAAACCCATATTTTGTCATTTATTGCTTTTATTTTATTTACTTTGATTTCACACAGTTGCACAACCCTTCCTCCTGGAAACATTTCTTCATTTGGCTTCCGAAGTTATCACATTGTGGATTTTTTTTCTTCTTCTTTTTTTTTTAAATCTGTCCCTACTTCTCAGTTTTATTTACTGTGCAGTTCTTAATTCCTCCAGTCCTCAAGACTCAGTTCTCATTCTCCATCTTCTCTCACTTAATAATTTACCTGGTTCACCCAAACTCTAGGGTTTTGGCCAAGACCTTTGTCCATACCCTAAACATGACATTCAATTTCTCAGTTACATGTACAGTAGACATTTCATTTTACTTTTTTTTTTGAGAGTAGGTCTTGCTATTTTTGCCTGTGGCTCACATTGCCCGGGGTACCACAGACTCAAGCAATCCTCAGCCTCAGCTTCCCAGGTAGCTGGGATTAGAGGTGCACGTCACTGCACCCAGCTATATTTTTGGAACTAGGTCTCGCTATGTTGCCCTGGGTGGGACTCAAGCCATGATCCCCAGTCCCAGCCACACTCCATAGGCTGACGTTTACAGGCACATGCCACCATGCCCGGCTTACAGTAGACATTTCAAAGTCAAAGTTCCATGGTGGTCTAGTGGTTAGGATTCAGTGCACTCTTTCTCTCAAATTCAATACATCCCAAAATAAATTCTTGATCTCAAGAATTTGATGAGCTGAGCTTTTCATTTATTTCTATTTGATGCAAAAGTGGGGTGGTCACTGGAAACTGAGAGTAAATAGCTGAAAACTTCATCAGACATTGACATAAACACTGCTCTGCCATATATAATTCAGTGCCAGCAGAGGCAACTCATCATGTCTCCTAGTACCTGCTATGCACTAGGAAATATTTTCTTCAATCTCATTTAGTAAATAAAACCAGAAACTGCTTTCAGATGGGAAAGGAGATTTATACTTTTACTGTTTGTCAGGGCTCTAAAAATTGTTTTATCTCAAGGTGCTCCAGAGGAATTCTGCCCATCTCTATGTGTCCTACAGAATATCATGCACTGTAATGACAACAGTCTGCCAGTCAGTCCTGGTGAGCAGTGCACTAGATACATGTCTTAGGAAAAGATGCAAATACCAGAGTTTAAAGGCAAAAATTCTGGAAGTTCAAGAGCCTGTTGCAGAAAAGCTTATAAGGGCCTACTGACCTGAAATTTCAGAATTTTCTCTCCAAAGTGAGAGAAAAGTTACTGTATCTCAGAACTACCATCTTAAGAAAATGCAGTGCTTGGTAGGCCCACTTTGGAGTTTGAAAGTAGCATGTTCTTATTTGGAGATGTTACCCAAATAAGCTGCCAGCTCATTTTCAGTCTATCCTACCAAGTAGACTTAATGATCAGAAGGGCCAACAGTCTGGAGTTACTCAGGGCAGACTTGTTTTCAGGAGGCTCCTGCAAAGTTTCCGAAGAAAAACAATCCCGTGGACTTAGTATAAGATCACGCCACTTTCTGATAACAGCATGAGGGAGGAGAGGGAATTTCCCCCTAGCCTTCTGGGTTCCTCTCAAGACTGCTGAACATTCAAATTACTATCAGACAGATTACTCAGAGAAAAAATGAAGTTCAGCCACATGGATACAGGAATTCACATAGAGGATTCAAGGTCAGTGAGGAGAAATGGGCATTTATAGCTTGAACCCAGGATAAGAGAAAAGGCCAAGAACAAAAGGAGTAGACTGTCAGATGATGACTGGTGACTGGTCATGTCAACGAGTCAGATGAGGGATGAAGGGTGGAACACCAAAAAAATGAATGAATTTTTTAAGTGTGCCCCCCCCCATTTTCAGAAATCTTTGTTTATTCACCTTGAAATATTATAAGCACTCTTGAATAATTAAGTCTATTTTTATTCTTTCCCATCTGGTATGTTAATACAGATATTTTACTGTTAAAATCTTGCACCCTTTCCCTGTAACATTCACATCCATGTTTTTACACAGATTACACCAACTCACTGGCGAACAAGCACTTAAGAGAAAGCATTTTTTTTCCAGTTCAGTGTTGTGGTAAAGAATATTCTGAGTCATTACTTTATTGCCTACAAATTAAGAATACAACGGAATAAACAAACTTGTTCTTCCTTGTCTTATTCAATTTATACTGAGAAGACAAATTCCATAAATTGGGTGATTTCAGCAACAAATATTTGTTTCTCAGAGTTCTGGAGCCTGGTAAGTCCAAGATCAAGATGCCAGCAGGTTCAGTGTTTGGTGAGGCCTGTTGCTTTGTTGAACTTGTTGTATGTTTACATCCTTGTGATCTTGAGGAAGGGTCCTTTCTCTTCTTTAGTTTAATTTTTTAATTAATTTTTTTCAAACAAACTTAATTTTTATTAAAAAATAAGCAAATAAACTCCAGTTACCTCATCACATGTACTATAAAGTAAGCAAGTCCCTAGTTACCTTACCACATGTACTACAAAGAAAGCAAGTAAACCCCTAGTTACCCCCACCACCCTTTCTCTCCTTTTAATGTCACTAATCTCATCATAAGGATTCTACTCCCATGACCTCAGCCAAATCCAAATTATCTCCCAAAACCCCCACATCTGAATATCATCACACTGGGAAGTCAGATTTCAACATATGAACTTGGGGTGGGGGTGGGGGGACATGAATATTTCTAAATTAGAACAGAAACAGTACCCACATCAAAGCATTATAAGAATTAAATAAAAGCATTCTTTTTACGTAGGTAGCTTCTAAGTACCTGCACTTCTGCTTCTTCTCCTCTTAGATCTTAATTATTCATTTCAAAATGTTTACATTAGGGTACAAAACTGCATCATTTCCCAGTACTGGGTAAGTGAAAGAATTTACTGAATCTGGAGGTGTAAGTGAAGACCCATGGAAGAGCTCACATTCCTTAAAATTGTTTCTATCACCTTCCATTTGTAATAATTGAGGCACTTCAACTCTTACAAGAGTATATGGAATTAGTAAAGATTTTTTAGAAAACATTTTAGAAAGTCTATAGGGTATCCCATTTGGCTAAAAGAACAATCTCCTTTTAAATCTCCCAAGAATGTAGAGAAGGAAGACCAGTTATGTATGCTAAAGTTAGTCTTGCAAATACCATCGTAGACATTCCACACTGATATTTACACTGATATCAATATGTATCATGGACATGAGATGCAGTGTTCACCTCACCCCTCAAGGAAAGACTTGCTGTTCAATTGCAGGGAACACAGCTAGCTGCCTGTTCACTCCCTTAGTGTTTGCAAAACTCCTCCGTGTTCAAGATCACCCCTTCCCAGGGACAAGCTCACATCCATGTCATTGTTAGCAGGCAGGCTGAGGGGAAGGCACCCCAGGTGGTCCAAGCCAGCCTGCCCTAAGTGGGTTCTATCATTTGTACATAAAGACAAAATAGGCTCTTCAACAGAAAAGAACTTTAATGTAAAAAGTGTGCAAATGAGAGAAGAGAAAGAATGTAGTTAAAATAGTCTCCCCATGGAACATCCAAAATTACCCATCCCCTTGTGGATAAATATCCAGCCAAACAGGGTTTGTCCAAAGCAGGGCAGCTGAGGCCTGAAAGCTTGACATGAGTCTAGGGTACTTTCTGGTGGGGACTCACAGGAAAGGACCAGGAAGAGCCTGGCAGGCCTGGTAGGAAAGGAGCAAACTCAAAACTCAAGTGAAGATAAAGGCTGCCATGGTCAGCCTTCCCAGGGGCCTCTCACCCACATCTCTGTCTCAAGTGTCCCCTTCCATGTTCCCCGAGTGCCTGTGGAAGTCCAAAGCCAAGATGCAAGTGTGGCTTCTTCACATGTCTCTGTTCCAAGTGCCATCTCCAGTCTTCTCTCTCTCCACCTCCCTTCCTCCCTCCCCTCCTTCGTTTCAGTCCCTCTTCCAGTCTTTTCTAATTTCACCTCCTTGTAGGCACCCTTCCCTTCCCTAAGTGGGGCACTGAATTGGGAACCTCCTCTTCCCAGAGTAAGTTATATCATGATAGAGCAAAATGGGGGCAAGAAGACACACCCAAGGACACTTGACTCAATGTGAAGTAAGTGGCAGTACAGGCTCTGAAGCTCCAGCATGTTTGTCTGACTTGTCAGTTTAACTTTCTCTTCTGTTCAAGCTGAGCCCCACCTTAACACTGTAGGAGAAAATCAGGTATAGGCCAGCAGTGCAGGGGGTGAAAGAACTCATTGGAGGTAGAGTGGGGAACAGAAAAAGCATATTTATCGAAATGCATTGGTGAGAGTAGTAGCAGGCGACAGGAGAAGCCTGCCAAAGGCTACTGAGGGTCCTGAGATGCTATACTCCAGGCATCAGGGTAGGTTTGGGTGATTTCTCGTTGGGTGAGTCCTGACTGAGGATCTGCATTTGCAAAATGCATCATCAGCAATTTGGATCTTCATCTTATGGTCCTTTTCCCCATGGCCCTCCCAGTCAACCCCTTTATCCATCGAAGTCTCCCAAACTTACCTGATGGGCAAAAAATGGGGATCTAGGTTTTAAATTTAATATCATGACACTTAATATTAACATCTTGCACCCCAAATGCTGTCTCAGCATCTCCTTGTAGAGAACCCAACCTGTACCACTGAATTACCCTATTTTTTGTCTCCATGGATCACTTGTATTTTATTATCTTTCAATGGAACTCCTGCAAGACTAGGAGTAGTGAATAAGTATGCATTGAATTATAAATTAGTACATCTTCATAAATCTTTCATTTTGTGAACCATAAAGTGGATATTATTTTTATTTTTTTAAATAAGTGGGTTGAATTCCATAGCCTCCTATGTTAAAGCAAAAGAAACAACAGACCAATGTGCAGGTTTAAGTCAAGTCTCATCAAGATTTAACACCTAACCTATGGTAGTTTCAGCCTCACTCAAAAGTGGAATTTTAAATGGATTAACCTGGAGTGTCCCTGGTCAACTCTAGCCTGTTAATCTGACTTCCCCAAAGGAAGGTGGACCTGAAATAGCTTCTGGTTTCACCTCTTTTCTGAACAGAAAAACCTTCCATTTTTAACATTGCTACATTTTTCTTTGCTGAATGAGATGCTCTCCTATTGGCAACTAGGTTGAATAAAGTCAGCTTTTCTCTAAATTTATTCAGATGAATCTGGTTTTTAATATCAATTTGTTACCAAGCTTATTATTCCAGAGATCAAGATTGCTATTGATTTTTTTGTGCACATGAATATACTATCATTATTTTATTATATATATAAATTGATTACACAATTTTTTTACATTGTCGTATACCCCAAGGTTCTCCCACCACCTTGTCACCTGTGAACCATCATCTTAATCTCTTGAGCACATTCCATTGGATTTTAACCCCCTCCCCCCTTTATTACTTTATGGTTCATGCACCTTTGTCAAATACATTTTCTATCTTAAGGCTTTTCCATTTCAGTTCCCTCTTTTTGGAATACTCTCTCTTAGTATCTCTCTCTCTCTCTCTTTTTTTGCAATTTACATAGTATCTGGGCAATACCTTTAAAGTCACCTCCAATTACTTGCTACATAAAACACAACTCCCCATTATGCTCTATAACACTGTCTTTACACAGTATACCTTTTGATATATTTTCTTGCTTGTGTAACAGACCCCAGGCCCCTTTCCCCAGCAGTTTAAAAATAGCTCCATGAGGACCCTCAAGTTAATAAAAATGGAATTACCATTTGACCCAGCAATTGCTCTCTTGGGAATCTACCCAAAAGAGACCTA
>PVHY01019790.1:0-26745 GCA_004024945.1 Uropsilus gracilis | reverse complement strand
ATGAATTTATGATAACATGGACACACCTAGAAGAAATCATATTAGCAGAAACAAGTCAAAAAGATAAAGACAGACACCAAACGGTTTCACTATTATATGGGACTTCGGAAAGATAAACAAAAAGCTATGAAGAAAAGTCAAAAGCAAAACAAAACAAACCAAAGCTAACAACCAAATTGAAGTACACAACTCCAGGTGGGGGGAGTGTGGGACAGAGGGGGAATGATCAGGGAGGGTGGGGGGTGAATTCCGGGAATTACAAAGATGTGAAATTTATATTTAAGTAAATTATTTGATGTTTAAAAAATATTCCCATTTTACAGAAGAGGAAACTGAGTCTTGAAGTAACTAAGCCATTTTCTGTGGCAAATAGGACTAGAATATAAACATAAAGTCTTCTGGCTTCTAGTCTATTGCTTGTTCCTTTAAATACACATGTCTCTCTGGATCAGTGATTACATAGCAGTGCTTGCAATGGTAATGAAGTGTTAACGTGGCCCATTTTCCCTTACTCTAAAAACCCTCAGACTCCTAAGGTTTTATGTTCCTGAATTTGCCTTTTATAATTTTTATTGCACAGTGCCTGGCATATAATAAACTTTTAGCCATTGTTTCTGTGAGTTTATTAGCAGTATGTTGTAACATAACTGATACTAGAGGCTTATCTTAATATCATTCATCCATCCAATTCTTAGTAAGAACATATTAGTATTAGATGTGGGCCTAAATATTAAAGGTGAGGGACTTAATCATATTGCCACTCAAAGCTTTGACTTCTCTTCCCCCTCAAAAAAAGAAACACTGAAGAAGGTGGCAGTGATTACATGTATTAGTTAGAGCTGCCATAAGATGACACCAGAGTAGCTGAAACAACAGAAACTCATTTTCTCACAGTTTTAGTAGCTAGAAATCCAAGATGAAGATGTGGGCAGTTCTGTTTTCTCTGACTTGAAAATGGCTGCCTTTCCACCCCCCTGCTTCCTTACGTGGTCCGGCCTTGGCACTTGGCACTGGTGTGATGGTATCTTCCTGTGTGTCTGTGAATGAATTTTGGGGGAGACACAATTCAGTCCCCAGGACTGCCCTAATTACTTTCTGTGATGCCAACACTATCTAGGCATTTCCATTAACACTAATTGTAGCAGTAGCCCTATAAATTAGGTATAGTTGATGTCATCCTCAAGGAAATGAAGTAACTTAAATGAAATATAGCTCATACAAGATCATGCCTGGATTTGAGCCCAGCCTTGAATCTGACTTGACATTCCTTAATGTTTATTGGATTCTGTAGTGAAAGTCTTTTGTCCTGTATCTTGCTGCTCTGGATAAGCAAGCTCCCAGGATGGATGAGCTCCAGGTAAGTGATGTGCAGGCATTATACAGGCAAATGTTCAGTTTCACTTTTTTGGAGTTTAATTTTTGGCAGAATATTTATTTTGGTGCCAATTAGCAACTATTTATAGTGTACATACATTGACTTAGTCAGATGAGGTGGGAAGGGAGGAGAAATCACAAAAACAATGGCTTAACAAGGTAGATGGTCTTTTACAGGCAAGGGGAGTTGCAGATTGGCTTATTTCCTGCACTAAGCATTGCTTGGTGATAGGCTATCTGACTTTGCTTGTTTTTCTTTTCTTTTTTTAAATTGTAGTGATGCTTAGAACAATTCTTTAAAATCTAGCTTTATAGTTATATCCCTGTGGTCCGGGAAAGGCAAAGGGAAGAATGGGAAGGATCAATGAATTATGATCATGTTGGGCAAATTTTCCAGTTTATTTAGTATATATATACTCTTGTTATCTTTGTGTGATGAATTTGTGAAATTATTATCTAGTATGTCAGAATGCATTAATCTCACTAGATGTAGTTTTAAAGATAATAGAGATTTCATAGGAATGTGGAAAAGGAAAAATAAATTTGCACATAGTAACTATTATTTGAACTGGCTCTGTGCACCAGGAATTGGACTAATTGGGTCCTGAGGATACAGAGAAACAACACATATACTGTGACCTCACCTAGTTCTGTGGTCTCACCTAGTTTGATGCCTCATCATCTCCTCAGCAGATAGTCCCTGTGTTCTCTTGACTTCCCCTTCTCCCCCCAGCCTTGCCTGTCCTTAAGTGATGGCTACACAGCCTACAGCAATCAATCTAAAATGCAAACTGAATCCACTGAAACTCCAAACTCTCTCACATCATAGCCAAGATCCTCAAGATGCTGCCTCTTTTCATCTCTATCATTCTTCACCTTGATATTTATGCAGAACATTTTTTCATTTCTTTTATATAGCACTGTATTTTATCTTTGTTATTGGCTGCCCAGAATCAAGTGTTTATCAATTTGATATCATCAGACACACTCCCATTTAAAAAGTATTTTAGATAGGTGTTTATGAAGACACATACTTATAACTTTAGTTGACTTGTACCGGCTCAGTTCATATTTATAGTGGGTGACAAAGGTCACTAAAAACTGACCAAAAAGAGTGCTCAATAGTTAACCGGTTACTGTCTGGGTTCTTCAACTGTGTGCATAATTGCAAGACCTCTCAAGTTCAGGGAACAACAATAATGAGATTTATTTAACAGACAAGGAAAAAAGCGAGTCACTGAGGCCACAAGTGGCCAGCTATCTTACCAGTTATTGTTCAGTGTTCTAAATAGAAGATGGCATCATGTGGAAGATGGCATCTTCCTTCCACTCCAAACCTGGAACAAATATCCTGAACAAAAGGTCAAGATGGCATCTTCAGTATCCCAAACAAAAGGCCAACATGGCGTCTTTGACAATTTTTACCTCCATCACTGGGAGGTCCACACTTGAGTTGTCAAAAGCTTTCAAACTTTTCCACACTTCAGTTTTCAGCAGTAGTCACCTTTGGATAAATTGTGGGTTAGGGATTTGGGGGTGCCCAAACCTCTAGATGGCCAAACTCTAGGGTGACTGATCTCTGGGGTGGCTGAATCCAGGAATGACTTTTTACCTGTGTGACTTCTGCAGCATCTTATGACCTTATCAGAGTCTCTACCCACTCTGATTCTTTCTTGCCCTCAAGGCTTGTCTTATCTGCTATTTCTCCTGTCCTGTACCCCTCCGCAGGAGGTGCCACCTGTAGCAGACTTTGATTTCAGTCTTATTTTTCAGTCCTGGTAACAATACCACCAATTCAGGCAATGAAAAAATATTTTGGATGGAATAGTCTGTGGTATGAGCAGAAATAACTTGAAATGTTTATTTTATACTACTTAATGCAAATGTATCCTAGTTAAATTATCTAAGATTAAAAAAATCAATAAACATTCTGAATTGAGGGAGAATTTTAATACATCATCACATGTGGCTGGATAATGTGCAACCTAATATGCTTTGCCATTTCTAGGAATTCCACCCTGGGATCCTCAGAAGGAATTCAGTTATTCTAATCTGACATGAAACAGTACTGTAATTGGCTAGTGGTCAGTTGTATTTCCTCAAACATTCTCTACTCCTCAAAATCATTTCTCTGGTGAGCTAGCTATTAAGTAGAAACTAGTTGTCCATCAAACTGAGGGAAACACTTTAGATCTCCTCTTCCTTCTTCTTAATTTGTTATTGATTTGTAGATTACTGGAACTTAATAATCAGAAACCATAGAGAATGTAGCATTTCTCTGGTAGCTAGTTGGTTGATTTATTACTTATTTAAATAGGTTATTTATATGTATATATATTTGGTTAGTCGATTTAACCTGTAAGTTAAAAATCAGCAATGCCTGTCTCCTTAAATTACTTCTCTGGTTTAACATTGTGCTTAAAATGTTTTGCCTAATTTTCCCATTTATTTTTAATGTAATACATTTATAGCATGTATATAACATCGATGGCAGATAATATACCATAAGAAATATAATATGCTTTGTCCATTTGGGATCTTGTTCAAACAACCTAAACATAAATTCTTAGTAAATTCCTACAGATTGAATGAATGTGTGAAATGGAGGTCAAAATACAAATGACTTTGTGTTGCTCTGAGACTACTGTTTAGATGTATTTTTGTTTCTTTTTTCAAAGTGAATTCCCTATGTCTGGTTTGGTTTGTTCTTCTCTAGTTTAAGTAGATACTAGGGAAAGAAAAGTTACTTGGATTGAGATGTTATTTTCTGAGATGAGACAGAAATTGTAATGACCTTTGCCACATACTGTTTTAGCTTGAACTAACTTATCTGAATCCTTTTTGAATCCTTTTTCATTGCTAAAATGGGCACCTACTAAAGGGTTCTTGGAAAGATTAAATGAGGTAATGTAGCTGGAGGCTGTCAGTGGAGGCAGCTATTGTTATCTTTTTGCTCAGTGCTATTTATAGTAAAATGTAGTGGGTCTAGTTTGTTTGAATGTTGACTAGAATACTGTTTTTCTTGGTGGGACCTGCTGGCTCTTCCCACCAGATCCAGAGATTCTTTGGAACTTTTCCTTTTTTTTTTTTTTTTGAGACTAGGTCTTGCTATTTTGCCCGGGGTAGTCCCGATCCCATGGACTCAAGTGATCCCCAGCTTCAGCCTCCCAGGTAGCTGGTATTATAGGCACATACCACCACGACTACTTTTAGAGACTAGGTTTCGCTATGTTGTCCCGAGTAGTCTCGAACCCACATACTCAAGCGATTCCTAGCCTCAGCCTACCGAAGCTGGGATTAAAAACACACGCCTGGTCTGGTACGGTAGTGAGTGTTTGTGACAGTTTATGGAGTCGCGGCAGGGTCTGGGGATCACAGTTCCAGTCCCGCCTGGGGCAGCACAGCGAGACCTAGTCCCCAAAATTAGCTGGATGTGGTGTCGTGCGTCTGTAATCCTAGCTACCTGGGAAGTTGAGGGTGGGGATTGCTTGAGTCCGTGGTACCACAGGCAACGTGAGCCTACGGTTCCACGGGCAAAAATAGTGAGACTTAGTCTCAAAAAAAAAAAAAAAAAAAAGCATGCACCACTGCACCAGGCCCTTAGAACTTCTACTTTATCCCATATTTCTTCTAAACAGTCAAATTGATTGGAAAAAAGGTTAATTAATTTATTTTAATTTTAATTTTTTGAGACTATGTTTGCCTATGGAACCGCAGGCTCATGTTGCCCGTGGTACCACAGACTCAAGCAATCCCCAGCCTCAGCTTCTCAGGTAGCTGGGATTACAGGTGCACGCTACCATGCCCAGCTATATTTTTTTAGAACTAGGTCTCGCTATGTGCCCCTGACGGGCTGCCGCCTACAGGCATAAACCACCATGCCCTGCAAAAGGGTTAATTTAAATGATGCTAATAGCTCAGTGTTTTGACAGGCAGCAGGCTTGCAAGGCAGGGGTGCATCAGCCCCCCAGGAATCTTCACCCTCTTCTTCTGGCATCTTTCTTGCATTCTCTCTTGTTCTCTCCCAGGGTGACTGCCCTTTTAATCTCTCCTAGGCCCAGATGTGCACTCTTACACATGCGCACACCCACTGGGCCCAGGCACATGCACAATCATGGAGGGCACAGTACCAAGGTGGTTAGTGGTCAGCAACAAGCCTGACCTACAATCCACTCCTTCAGGGTTTTTGCCTTTTCAGTGCACAATTGGTGGTATTCTTCCTCTGCATATTGCCCTTGGCGAACATGGAACACTCTAGCCATGACCAACAAAGGTAAACAGAATACAACTACAGAATAAGGTGTTAGGACTACTAACCTCGAAGTTAAAGGCAAAAAAGTTAAGGCACCAGCATACGATCCATCAAGTCTATTACTGAAGTCATACCATCAAGTCTATTACTGAAGTCACTGCACAGGAGGGGAGAAACAACATAAGTTTCTTGTCACTTGCCAGGAGCCATCAGGCTTCCTGGCCGCCTCTGGCTACAGTCTGTTCCACAAGCCACATAGTATATTCACCCTCAGGGTGTATTCTGAGACTGGAGTTGCTCATCCCCAGGGGGTACTCTCACCGCTGTCACTCTAACACTCAGGCTCCACGGCCCCAAAATGGCTCGCAGCCCCCTGCACAAGGCCAACCCAATGCACATCCCACATCACTTGGGTTGGGGACCCATGGAGAAAAAGCTCCACATGTGGCCTCTCTGGCTGTGGTTTCCACCATAAGCCACATTCCCTCCCACCCCTGCCCCCCAGGTTCCTCAGCATTTCACCCTATTCAGAAGGGAACCAGGAATCAACCACGGGTGATTTTAAGAAGCTTACCCTCTCCAACATCATTTTCAGCTGCTTAATAACCTCTCAGGACCAGCACCGTGACCTCTGCCTTTAAGCACAGGTTAGAGCACAGCTGAAACTGGGAATAGCTTGAGTCTGTGAGTTCAAGACCCACCTGGGGCAACATAGCAAGACCTAATCTCAAAAAATAGCTGGGCATGGTGGCACGTGCCTATAATCCCAGCTACAGGGGAGGGAGGCTGAGGCTGGGGCTCACTTGAGTCCGTGGTACGCCGGGCAAGGTGAGCCAGCAGTTCCCCAGGGAAAAATAGCGAGATCTAGTCTAAAAAATAAAAAAACAAAACTAAAAACCAAAAAATACAACCTCTCAGGACTTTCCTGATCTTGGCGCCAACCTTTTGCCTTATCCCAAGCTGGCTTTTGTACTCATCTCCCTTGTGTTTGCTTCGGCAGTGCATATAAAATTGGACTCATCTCTCACAGTGCACAAGGCTCCTTTGGCCACCAAGACTGACTCGCCACCCCTTGATTCTCACCCTCTGTGGTGAAAAATGATCCCACTCACACCCAGGGCCACATAAACGCAGCAGCCAGGCTGCTAACGTTCTCTAGCCTTCTGATGGAACTGTTTTCCACATCTTATCAGTTTTATCTTGTGTCATCACTGGATGAGCTCCAAATGATAGATGGAGTCCTCCTTCTTCCCTGACAAGCCTGCTGCCTCAGGAGTAGTGGGTTGGTGCTTGCTGCCTGTCTCCTCCTCCACACAAGGTCTCTTCCCACAGCTCCTGGACCTGGTTCACACCCTGTGCCATAGCAGCATCTTCTGCATTGTTCTTGACTCTATTCACAGAGGTGTCTACCGACACAGACCACTTGACGAGCCCTCTCTCTGCGTTACTTCCCACCAACTCACGCCAGCTGTCTGTGTTGAACTGTCTTACCAGCTATGCCAATTATTTTGCAACTAGGCTAGACCAAACCAGGCAGGGAGGGCAGGGTCAAATGTAAGGCAAGCAGGCAGACTAGGCAGCAGGGGCTGGGAGCCAGGTGAGCCCTGCAGTCCCCCAGGAATCTTCACACCCCTTCTCTGGACTCTCGCTGATGTTCTCCCCATTCTCTTCACCTTTTCTCCTTTCTGTGCTCTTCTTCTAGGGTGACACCTTTATCTCCCTGCCAAGGCCCAGGTGAGCCCACTCACACATGCTCATACCCATTGGGCCAGGTGTATATCATCATGGGGAGGGCACAACACCATAGGTGCTGGTTGTAGAGGCTAATGGCAGAAGGATATGAAAAACCCTGGTAAGTCATTTGTACTCTGCTCAGGAACATGACACAAAAGCAATTTTCCTAGTGACAGAGGAGTAAAGTATAAAGTTATTTATATTCCTGCCACTATAATTTAGTCTCATGTTCTTATTCTGATAAGAAAATGGAGAAATGACTTGATAACACTTTCTTAGAATTAATTGCATAGAATCCATAAACTATTTTTTACCTTCTTGGGTTTTTTAATTTTTTTATTAAACACTTTATGATATAGATAATTATTTCACATCTTTGTAATTCTTGGGACTCTCCCCACCCTGATTGTGCCCTCCCTTACCCACACCTCCCTCCCCAAGTTGTGAACTTCAGTTTATTTTTTAGCTTATTTTGACTTTTCCTCCTGGTCTTTTGTTTGTTTTTCCTGTGTTCACATGTAGTAGTGAACTCATTTGGATTCTGTCTTTTTCTTTCTGACCTGTTTCTGTCAGTATGATTTCTTCTAGGTACATCCATGTTATAAAATCATCAAATTTGTCATTTTTAATTGATGTGTTATATTCCATTGTGTATATATATACCACATCTTTTCCACCCATTCATCTGTTTTGGAACATTTGGATTGCATCAGGTTTTAAACAGACTAAAATTATATGATTTTTCAACAATCTTAGTTTTGTAAATTAATTAATCGCTTATTTTAAAAAAATAAGCTAAAATTGGGTAACAGCCTCGTATATGATTCAGGAGAATAGGTTCCCAACTCCTCAGAGTTATTTTACTATGGTACACAAACCTCCAGAGCTCCCCTTCTATTTGTTCTCACCACACCATACCTCTCAGATGGAATTTAGTCCTGGAATCTGATGGAAAAGGGAAAGCAGAAAGACCAATAATTGTGGGTTTTATGTTCCCCTCACTGTGTCAAGGTGAGATGCTTCTTTCCACTTAAACCAATTTGATAAAGCAGATAGTTTAAAAAAAAAAAGTCGGCGACAAGGACATCTTTTTATGACAACTCACTTGTGGTTTTGAAGTGTGCTTTAAATGGTAAGACACAGTAAGTAATTTAGCTGAAGTGTAATAATTGGTTTCCAAGTGTTATGATTGATACATTTCATTGAAAATAGCACCCTGAGGTTTCTCCAAATTAAAGATGAAATCTAAATAAATCCTTAAATAACCCATGTGGAAATACTTTATTGTAGTTAATAACCAAGCAAAAATATGCTTATTTTGTCTGTAGACTCATTCCAAGAGATTATACCTATTGTTGCTTTCATTTGAAAGGCATCACACTTGGCTTATGTAAAAATAATAGCATTCCTAACTATTAATAGCAAATAAGAGAGACATTTATGGACACTCATACATCATTTATACATGACCCTTATGAATAAAGTGTTACAGTGATTTCCATTAGCATAAGTTCTACAATTATGGCCTGTGCAAGAGATATATTTTTCTTTCTTGAATGTACATATAAAGATCTGTCATTTATTTTCTTGAAATTTTATCCATAATGCTTCAGTATATTTCTGTACTGCTAAATGGCTATAAAGCTAGATCTACAGACCTGGTTGCATCCTCTTAGGGATGTGGCAAGCCATAGGTCCTTCTGAATGTACCTCATATGGAACCGGGAGCTAGTGGAGGGTAGACCCATTGTATATATCAGGGTAGAGTAAACTCAGCCTTTCAGAACTGGCTTGGAAACTAGCAAACTGCTGGAAAATCAAGGCCCTAATGTAGGACTGGATCTTTTCCTGGCATCTCTCAATCCAAGATCTTGGACTCTAGTTTGCCCATTTGTGAGGGATGTCTGACATTGGAGTAAGTGATGGTAGTGCAAGCACTAGACTACTCATAAATTCTTTACTGGTTCTAGCAGTTACAGACACACTAGGCAGGGCAGGGTAGGGTCAGGGGAACTGGGAGGCAGGTGAGCCTCCCAGCTCACCAGGAATCTTTACACTTTTTCTGGGTTTTCTCTCTCTAGCATTCTCTCTTTGCTGTGCTCGCTTCTTTCCTTCCCTGACTCCTCCTTGCTTCCCTGTGTTGATGTGTGTTTTGAAGGTGTTCCTAACAGGTGTGCTTTGCTGTACTCTTTCTAGACGAGGAGACTGAACCATAAAGATAATATAAATCTCTCCAGACTGCATAGAACATGACAGACAGGGGTTAAACTGAATCTGTGCAGATTGTCCCACATCTCCCAGCCTGTGGCTGTGGCTGAGATTAAAGGCACTGGGGTCAAACTCTCCCCGTTAACTCTCAGAAGACGCGGAACCACTTTGAGCAGAGGTGTCTTTCATACAGGGCTTTCTCATTTTTAGTCTCGCGATGCCAGAAAGTCTGACACAAAGACAATGAGTCTTCCAGGGCATGTTCCTCACCTACTGAATTACTGTTGTCCCCTGCACAGCCTTGCACCTCCATCGCCAGGTCACTAAAGAAGGCAGGGTGTTCTAGCTGTGACAGTGGCGTTATCATCAGCTGCTGCATGTCCTGCATGTCCAAGTTCCCCAAATTCTTGACACATGGAAGTGAATCAGCCTTAGTGCCCGTTCCCCATTTCTCTTAGTGATTTTCCTATATGCCTTCTGTCTTCATAAAGGAGCGCTTTGGGCCATAAGAGTAGCTCCTCCTTAAATAGTCTGAAAATCCTCTGTGTGGGAATAAATATAAAAAAGAAATGAGGATTTTAGAAACAGAAGATGACCATTTGCTCCACCCTCAATATCTGTACAGGCACAGACTGCTTAAGAGCCAACCAGAGCTGACTCTGCCACTTGGTAGCTGTGTGGCTTTAGTTTCTCATCTGTAAAATGGCACCTGCCTCAAAAGGTTCTTGTAAGATTAAGTGACAAGGTCTCTGGTTTACAGAAAACTTCCAATAAATCGTAGCTCCCTATAGTTATTATTTACATAATTATTATTTATTAGTCATGATGTTGTAAAGCTTTTGGTACAGGAGCTAGAACTGAGGACATTTCTTTTTCTTTTCTCTTTCACCCTAAAACAGATCTGTACTTTTGGTATCAACACTGAGATCAACTGGCTAAAAGTTGGCCTATAGAATGTGAATAGCTAACTAGGGAAAAGCAGCAAAAAGCACTCAATTACTAATTTGATGTTATTATATAACTGTTATCTTCAAATATGCTGTGTTTGCCATTTTACTATCAATTATATTTGCATCAGTCAACTTTTGTAAATGTCTGTGGTTACACATACTGCCAGCCATTAACTGAAGAAAAAAAGGATTCTTATTTTTTTTCATTCTATTCTCCATTTTCATGCAACAGGTCAGCTTGAGCTACCACAAACTCCTTGAGTTAATCACCCCAAAATGTATTTTTCTCTTTGAGAACAAGAGGAAGTTGGATAATGAGCTGTTTTGATGAACGCAATGAAGTATATGTGTGTTGATCTAATATGTGATAGAAAAGCATTGCTAACATTAAAAGCAGTAAAGAGTAAGTCCTAACTCTACATATAATTTATCCCTAAATATTCTTTGCATTTTCAGTGATTATTTGCCTTAACACTAAAGATAATTCCAAGGAAATCATGGTTTTGCACAAGAGCAATATTTTCCTAGTGAAACTTCTTGATAGATAAAATAAGATCATGAACAAAGAATCACTTGTTTCTTCATAAAAAATAAAGGTAAGATGCTTATTTAATGTCTTCAAAATGCCTTTGAGATGAATGAGTCTTAAAGTCAAAATGCCTCTTTGTATGTAAAGAAACAGTAATCAGAATAAAGATTTAAGGTTAACTGTGTTTATATGCATGAGCGATTATTGTATAAGGATATTAATAATAAATTACAGAGATTATAAATAAGTTATCTATAGTAAACTAAACCAGGACTTCTAATTTCGTTTTTTACTTTGCATACATTGAACTATTATTTAACTAAAAGCTATTTAGCAACTAACTACAGATGTTTTTGCAGTTTTATGGTTCTCCTCTGGAGATAAGCAAAATTAGATAGCTATGATAGAAGATATTAACTCTATAACCTTTATTTTATAACCAAAAATTCTCTAGGGATTGCTTGGTTGTTTGTTAAAAATTACCTGAGAAATATCTGTTTATGCCAAGCAGACATATCATAATTATATTCAGGTACTTGAATCAAGTAACATGAAAACCCTTATTTTTAAAAGATTGAGGCAAACTGAATGTAAATCACACTAGACCTTCAAATAGTTTTCAAAAACCATCAGACCTGAAAAAGACCATTTATTTCACATAATTGAAATTGAACTGCTTGCGTTAACCTGAGCTTCTCTTTCCTCACTTGTTCTGCTCTCAACCTCCCTAAGAGAATGAAATAGCCTGCCTGTCTCTAGCTTATTCCATTAAATCAGCATTTTATGAAAATGTCTTAAGAAAGAGAGGGGAAATATAGAATACTGCAATCATTTAAATCCAATGATCTGATACTTATTAGGTTTACTCTGACTTACATTAGTCATATTGTGCAGAGGGACCAATATTTATTGTTACATTTGGATTCCTTTATGAGACAGAGGGCTGCCAATTTTGTAGTAAATTGAATGTGTCAAAGACTTGGACAGGAGCCAGTGTCAAAACAGGTGCAGAAAATGTGTTCTTACTGAAGGTGAGAAGAGACTGGACAAACTTGCATTGTTTCTGTCAGTTCTATGATAATTAATTTCAACCATATTATCTGAATTAAAAAGTGACATTTATTCCCTGGACTGATCTCCTGGACCCTTTCCAATTTTCCTGCTCAATTTTGCAAAAAGCTTGGCTAAAATAAGAACAAAAATGAGGAATTGATGCATAGCTGATGTACTTGCTCATATAAAAGATGACACCTTTAAATGTAATTTTTAAACAATAATAGTAACCTAGAAGATGCTGATGAGAATGCACCGTAACTCTCCCTGACACAGCTGGAGCTGTGTGATGAAAAGTAAAAAGAGTGGACTATTAGCAGACCTTTTGGGCCTGAGGTATGGATCTCTGTTCTTCACATCAACCTGAGTTGGCTCGTTTGCTGATAGCTGTGATTGACTGTCAGGTGGTATTATCCCCTGCTGCTCCCCCGCCCTCACTTCTGGGGATCTCAACAGTGGGAATCGTCAGTCAGGGCTCAATTGATTATCCTCAAAATTTGCTCCTGCTATTGACTATAATGGGGGTGGGGTGGGGAAATCATGCCTCTGAATTATTCAGAGTGAAAATATACACAGAAGAAATCAATAAGACACATCTGATATTAAAGACAAATTAAAACAGGCAGTAGAAGGGGGCTTGAGGCAGCCATTACATACAAAAAAGGCATTTTGGAGATAAAAGAAAAGTGTTTTTGCTTTCTTAAAGAAGATGTTCTAGCTGTCAAAGCTTTTCAAAATTAATAGCTTCATTATTGGAGGCATTAGTGCTTCCTGGCCAGATAGCTCCTTATAACTGTTGGGCTGGCATTTGAGGTGGCAGCTCTGGAATTTTCCCTTAATTTCCCAGTCTTTTTTTTAACTTTACTTAAACATGCCATGCTGGAAGGGAAAAATTATGAAAAAAAAAAAGCTCAGGTTAGAATTATGATACTAACAAGCCAGGTGTGGTGGCGCATGCCTATAATCCCAGCTACCTGGGAGGCTGAGGTTAGGAATCACTTGAGTCCTTGGGTTCGAGACAACCCCAGGCAACATAGTGAGACCTAGTCTTTAACAAACAAACAAACAAACAAACAAACAAACAAACAAACAAACAACCCAGAATCATGATACTAACAAATGACTGGGTCTGACTCTAATGTCAAGTTAAACAACGGGAAATTGTGTCTTTCTTACTTTCAAGGTGATAAACTCACCTACTTTGGAGACAGAAATAACCAGGCTCCCCTAGAAGTTTTTCTGAGCAGGGAATCAACTAGATGAGGGATGTGTGGGAGATCTCTTGAAAGAGAAACTTTGTCTACTGTAACCTGCATTTCTGAGGGGCGAAGACACTGAATAGAGTCCTCTCAACGGTATTGAAATGGACAGTTTGCAATTATGTGAGGATTTGATACCCTAAGTGAGTGCCACAGAGCCTCAAATCTCTTTCTCCCCTTTTCCTTCATTAACAGGTGTGTTTATTCCAAATGATCAAAAATGCATGTTTAGTTCCTCCATCTCATCCTGCCTGTGAGGTGTCAGTCTTGGTGATTCATCTGTGCTCTGCAGGAGACAATTTAGCCAGGAAACTGGAGATAAACCCTCCTGCTCCCAGAGGTCAGGGACAGACTTGAAGAACAAGGCACTTTATTAGGTAGGCAGTAACAACCTCCCTTGACTCTTGGTTGAAATGTCACTCAATTAGGAATCTTCCCCTGGACTGCTGTGTGAAGACAGACAATTCTCCTGGGATACTTCCCTTTTCCAACCCTCCTTCTGAGGTGAGTTCTGCTAGTTGGGGAAACATAAACTTCCTGTAAAATTAGCAGGAGCACTTAATGTCACAGGCAGTACTTGGTGGACTCAGGGTAGAATCTTTGCAGTGGTTCTTTTTTGGCTCTTTCTATGAGTTTTCAATTCTTAAAATCACTGCCTCTAAACAGTATATATATTTTAAAAGTTTATACTTGAATGTGCATATCTGCAGAATGCAACCCAGTCAGTCCCCAAGAGGGGAAGGTGCCATGTAACCTGACTTCTGTTTCATAGCACTTGAGATAATTCTCAACAGTCATTTCACATAGGTTCAGTATCATCTTATGGTGATGCCAGCACTCTACAGGGTGCTGTGCTATTGCTCCAGGAACTTTACTTGATATGGCCTTTCCCTCAGTAGGAGGTAGTACTGCTGCTAATGATCAGAAGAGAGAAGAGTAGAACATCAATCAGTTTTCTCCCAGGTCCTAGAGTTTCTTCTGTGTGTGTATCCTGATCACCATCCTGTTTCTCAGATGCTTGCTTATCCTCTCTCACACTGGAGATGACGTCTTCATTCCTTTTCCTCTCTTGTGAAAACTCCCTCATGCTCATCTGTGACCTCGTTTCCCCCTCCAGTGAAAAGTCTGAAGGGACAGACAGCATTAGTCTCTGCAAACTTTCATCTGCCCTCTGTGGTAAGCAAGACTACTCCCCCCTTTTCTCTTTAAGAACACTGTTTCAGTGTTATGCTTCTCTTTCCCGCACCAACAGTTTTTATCTTCCTGCCAGATGATTCCCATTGGTATGCAGACATGGTGTTGCTTTTCCTACCTTAAAAGAAACAGAAAACTATACCACACAAACAAAACCCATTTTGACCTCCTTTCTTCTCAAGCTACCTTTACTGGAAAACCCCAGGAAAGAGTTTCCTATCCCCTGACTTCAAGTGCTCTCTCTTCATGTACATTTCCCAACTTTTTATTCTGAATCCATTTTAGTCTTCTAGAAAGTTACAAGAATAGTTTAGAGAATTCCCAAATGCCCTTCACTTAGTCTCTTTTAATGGTGACATCATCCAAAATGTTGACAAAATAATTTCCCAAAGCAGGAACTCCTATTTATTCTTAAACTACGGCAATTAAGCTTCTTCCTTGCCTCCAAATATAGCCACAATGATCTCCACACCACTATATTCAAAGGTCAATTCTCAGGTCAAATTATATTTAATCTTTCAATAATAATAATTCATATGGTTGAGAATTCCCACTTCAACAAGCTTTTCCCCTCCAGATCCCAGGTCACAATTGCCATATTTTATTTTTTTATAAATATTTTAATTAATTAATTTTTTGTTGAGGTAACATTGGTTTACAACTGTGTGATTTGAGGTATAGGACCTACCCATGTTGTTACCACTCCACACCCACAACCAAAATTCCCAGAGTCCTCCTCCATAGTTCATTATGCCCCCTCTCTACTTTGTCCTCTCTCCTCCTCCTTTCTCTCTAACAGCCTCAATTCTACAGTTCTATTTCTAGGATTTGTTATTGGTTTGGTTTTATTTGACTCCCCGTTTTGTCTCTCTATTGTCCACATCCAATATTTGTCTTTTGCTTTTCACTTATCTGGCTAGCTTGATGCCCTCCATTTCCATCCATGTTGTTACAAAACTGGAGTTTATCTTTCTGATACTTGAATAGGATTCCATTGTGTTTATATACCACCTCTTGATCTATCATTGGGTTTTGGGCATTTAGGTTGCTTCCACAGCTTGGCTGTTGTAAATAGAGCTATAATGAACATAGGAGTGCATATATCCTTTTAAGTTGTATCTTTATATTCTTCAGGTAGATATCTAAGAGTGGAATTTGGGGTTATACAATATATTCATTTTTAATGTTTTCCAAATTCTTATACCCTCTTAACTCATTTCTCAACTCTTGGTGTTCTTTGTTCATTTATTTTATTCTTTTGATCTCTTAATGAGAGTCCCAGAGCTAAATCCTTGAAGGGTTTTGTTTCTTCTTTACTATTTTCAACTCATTTGATCACCAATAAACTCTCTTTGTTTTAAATAATATCTATACACTGATGCCTGACATACTTTCTATTTTCACTCATATTTTTTATCCATACTCTAGACTCATGTCTACTTTCAA
Source organism: Uropsilus gracilis (assembly GCA_004024945.1). Lineage (NCBI taxonomy): Eukaryota > Metazoa > Chordata > Mammalia > Eulipotyphla > Talpidae > Uropsilus > Uropsilus gracilis. Next base: position 10,746 of record PVHY01019790.1, on the reverse strand, counting down.
CCTTCAATTAGATGTTTAATGGGCATATCAAAGTTTACATTTCCAAAAGCTGATCTTCTCTTCCTTATCATCCCAAGTATTCTTATATTGTAATCCCTTTGTCAGTAAATCATACATTTCCAGTTATATAAGACATAGCATGTTTGGAAAGGAATTTTTTTATCGCATCTAAATGATATTGAACTATGCTGTTTCCTTCAACATAGTCTGGGATTTCCTTTCCTTCATCAATATTATGGCAAAATGTTATTGAATGCAAAGATGTTATTTGAGGACCCTCTGTGTTTCCATAGCTGACTCACTGACCACTTTCCTGCAGTCTTTGCCCTGCATCCATTATATACCCACAGTGATCTCATTAAAGCATAAAACAGATGATGTAACTTCCTGTTCAAAATGGCTTCCCATCTTCAGTGGTTTCCCATCTCAGAATAAAACCAATGTGTTCACTATGAAGTATGAGAGGCTCTATAACCACATTGTCTTCCTGGCTACTTGTCTGGCCTCACCTCTTATTATTCCCTACTTACTCCTTTGTTTCAGCCACACTAGTCATGCTGCCCTTTGGATAGCTCAGTCTGTTTCCTGACTCAGGTTCTTTACACTTGCTCAAATATCACCTGTTATTAAGGCTTATTCTGATCACCATATTTAAAATGGCCTCTCCTCCCTTCTAAGAATCTTTGTTCTTTTTCTGTTCATTCTTTAAAATTGCACTTGTAATTATCAACATTTAATTGTTTTCTGTCATCGTCTAGTAGAATGCAAGTTTCACAAAAGCAGCACTTTTTCTTTTTTCCTTGACTACTACATTCCTTGTTCTCACATACTGCCTGAAACATAGTAGGTTCTCAGTAAATATTTATAGAATGAAGGATAAACTTCCCATATCCCTATAAGACCAGCCAGCCAAGTATTATCATTCTCTTTTAATGAAGGGAGAATAAAGCCTTTTAACTAACTTGTGCAGAGCAAATGAGAAGTCTGAAATGACAGCCCAAGTCACTCAATTCCAAATGCTTGGGCCCTTCACAATATGTCACATTTAATTCAGGAGAGGCTAACTATCTGAAGATTTGTGAAACCTTGGTAGATGAGGGTTATAAGAAGAGGTCTGGGGCAGGGCTAAGGGTGGGGGGCAGAGGAGTACACTACAGTTCTTGGTGGTCAGTCTCTTAAATTCTTTGGATCCAGCCTCCTTTTCACAAGAGAAGAATTCCAAGTAAGCTTTCACTGCAGGGTGACAAGAAGGAACATTAATCTGCCAGAGCAGCTGTTTGCTCTTATAAAACACATCAGTCTTCATAATAATGGAAAATCCAAGAGGCAGCTTTGCTGATTGAATTGAAAGTCAATGGGAATCAAGGAATTGTCCATGTTGAATTATTAAGTAACTATTTCTAAATTAAGCCTATTGGATGAGCAGCAAACTGAACTGCAGCTTGCACAAATGTATGTTTTCCTCACTTCCCTATTAGGAGAAGTTACATTATATGTATGCCAGCACATCAATCAAAGACCCCGAAACAGGTGTGTGGAATGGCCATCCATCAAATAGGATCTTTGGCCACTCTATAGCAGAGTGATTTGGAACTCATTCAATGGATAATGCACAGGAAAACGGAGAGGCTGTGTTGAGCTATTAGTTGAATTCAAAAAGCACAGAAAATACAAATTGATGCTGGAACAAAATCAGAAGATATACTCAGCAGTTTGCTCATTCTTATTTAGACTGTCAGTTTGAGAAATGGAAGAAATAATTCAAGTGTGTGTAGAAGGAGTCTACTTTAAAAATAACTTTTTTTTTACTTTATCAGTTTTAAATGTACAGAAAAAATGACAAAGGTACCACAGAAAGTTCCCCTTACCCCAAGCTAATCTCTCCCATTATTAACATCTTACATTAGTATACTATGCCTGTCACAATCAGTGAGCCAGTATGGATACATTATTATTTACTAAAGCCTGTTTTTTATTCATGTTATCTTAGTTTTACTTAATATCCCTTTTCTGCTCCAGAATCCCACATTACATTTAGTTCACATGTCTCCTTAGATTCCTCATGGTTGTGACAGTTTCTCAGATTTTCCTTGTTTTTAATGATGGTGGCCATTTTGAAATTTTGAAAAATAGTAGCCAGGTATTTTACGGTATATCCCTCCACTGGGATTGTTCATGATTAGACTAAGGCATTGCATTTTGGAGGTAGAGACAGTGAGATGAAGTGCCATTGTTATCATGTCTCAGGGCACATACTATTGGCATGATGTACAGATGATGATCACTTGACTGAGGAGATGATCATCAGATTTCTTGATTACAAAGTGACTTTTTTTACTGTGCTCTTGGAAGGAAGTCTTTGTATGTAGCTGACTTTTGAGTGGGATGTTAGACTATCTCCTTGAGAGTATGAGCATCTACATAAACTACTTGGAATTCTTCTGCTTGAGAATTTTGTCTTTTCTCCCCCATTTGTTTGCTTATTGGTTATGAAGGCATTGATAATTCATGCATACTTTGGGTTGTCATTTAAGATTCCTTTTATTTTTAAGTTTATTTTGCTCAAAAGTTTCCACCCTTGGTTACTGGTAGCTCTTTTCACTGGCTTCTGTATTCCTGTGACATACTCTCACCATACCCTTGATTGTGTATGTGTGTTTTAGCATTTTCTTATTTTCTGGCACTATATGATATATCAGGTTTAACTTATATATTCCGCATGTTATCCATGGTTGTTTTTATTGGGAACTGGTATTAGAAATGAAGATCTGGGTCTAGGTTTGCTCACTGTTCATGACATATAGTTGATTCTGCACCTTTTCAGCTGAGAGAACAAGGGAATGCACCTGTGTGTACTAACAGATATACATGTATAGAACTGTGTATCTACAGTTAAGACTAAACATATGTTTACATTTATTAGCTTACTCTAATCTATCGCCACAAGGATCATTATAGTTTTCTCTCCTTGCTTATCTGTCCCTTCCATTCTGACCATGAGAATTTACTCCTTCTGTCTGTCTTTTACTTAATCGTCAATTTGATTACCCATGCATAGTGGCTTCAGAATTGTTAATGCCTTCTGGGAGAGAGTTTTAACAGTTAGCTTTTAATTCTTACAGTTTTTTTTTTGTCTTTAGTCTTACAGATGCTACTCATTTTTAAGATTACTTAGCATTGGCAGTTTTTCCCCATGGAACTTTTAGGGAGCTGTTTCTTACATTTAAATTATACTTAAGATTCGTTTGTCACATTTGTATTTTATTCTGGCATTTCCTGGCCTCATGAAATTTTTTTTAGGTTGTATAATTAACTTTTGTTCTTAGTGATATAACATTCCATGGGTTTTGACAGATGGAGAGCGAAACAAATTCACCTTTACAGTTTCACCGACCTAAGAGATGAATAGCTCTACTATTTTGCTCTTTCCCTCTCTACCCCAACCCCTGGAAGCTATAATCTCTTTACCAAGTCCAGAACTTTACCTTTTCCAGAATGCCATATAATTCAAATCAAACAGAAAGTAATCTGAAAGACTGCTTACTTCATGTCACTGTATTTAACATTCATCCATGTCTTTATGCGACTTGATAGCTCATGACTCTTTTTTGTTGAATAATATTCCATCATGTGTTTATGTCACAATCTACCTATCAAACACTATCTGGGTTACTTTTCTTTTGAATGATTACAACAAAAGCTCATATAACCGTTGGTGTCTAAGTTTTTATGCGGATGTAAGTTTTCAGATTAGCTAAGTAAATTCTTAGGAGTGTAATTCCTGGATCATATATTAAACTGCTTAGTTTTGTAAGAAACTGCCAGACTATTGCCTAAAGTGTCTGTACCATTTTTCATTTTCACTAGCAATGAATGAGAATTTGTGTTGGATGGCATTCTCACAGGCATTTGGTGATGTCAGTTTGTTGGATTTTAGCCATCCTAAAAAGGGGTATAGTGGTATCTCATTGCTGTTTTAATTTGCATTCCCCTGAGATGACAAATTATGTTGAACATCTTTCCAGATGCTTATTAGGAAAATACCTCTTTTTAAGGATTCCCTGACCCCTTATCTAACGTGGGCTGGTCTTCCTGTCCCTGGAGATTGTTGCTATTCTGTCTAAATGTCTAGAAAATGGATGAAAAGAGTTCTGACATTACTATGAAATGGATAACTGAGAGATGGCAATGTCCTTGCTGACAATGAACCTGTGCTTTCCGTAATTATTTTAAATGGGGTTGATTTGTATTTTGGGTATTATTAAAATTTTTCTTTAGGTAAAGAGTATGACTTTTCAATGACTTCCCCCAAATGCTTTGTATAACCTGCTTCTCCTTAGCTTACCCTTTATCCTCTAATTAAAGGGCACCGGACAATTGTAAGAACTACCTCATAGACTTTCAATGCTTCTGGCTTTAATATTCTGTGCTAGATTCACAGAACTCTTTTACAGATGCTAAGCATTCAATCCTGAAGGCTCCACTTCATCATCAGGTAATTAGTATTTTCATTAACTTGCTTATTGTCAAGGAAAATGAGCCTTGATCATCTAATTTTTCCTCAATGAGTTGAATATTGTAATATATCTATAATTAATGTGCTTTATGCCACAAACGTGTAATGGAGTGGAAATCTGAGGCTGCTCCCAGCAGTCACTGTCAGTAAATGTTTGATGAATAAACAGAGACTTTCTAATGGGAAATGGTGGCGACTTTTATAAGCAGACACAATAAAGACTTTATTAACATACTTAAGAAGCATTCTGGGAAATAGAATTGAATGCATTATTACTGTAGGCTCCTTTTGTGAAAAGTAAATTTTACTATCCCCATAACAAATGTTTACTTGTTTGATGCAAGTTGTAGTATCATTATTTTATGGTGTATCCTACAATTTAACACAATGAAACTTAAATTAGCTACATATTCCTTATGGGTCTGATATTGTTTAAATAAATACCAAAAGTTCTTTCTGTTAATTATTTGCAAACCTGGTTTACATAAAAGGAAACTACCCATTTCAGATTTTTAAAACTGGAAGGACAAATTTCAAATTATTTATTCTGGTAATAATAAATAGAGTAAATGATTGGGGTATGTCTTTAGGGTCACATGTAAAGTGTGGTTTTAAAATTTAGGTCAAGAAAAGGACAAATGGGCCAAATTTTAGAGTGTGCACCCACAGTCTCTAATGCAGAACCTAGAAACCTGTGAATTGCACTCTTTTAACATATTTTTCTTACAAAGCCATATAGCGGTTTGACTTAAGAGTTGCTCTTTCTTTTTAATTTGTCAGACTTGGAAGGGTAGAAAGAGGCATGTTTAGTGTTCTGCTTTTATTCTAAAGATGAGGCATCTGCTGTATGGAAAATTTTAAATGCTCTTCCTAAGGTTTATAGCTAAAACAGTGGCACCTGGAGCCCAGGTGACCTAATTTTTCTTACTGTACCCTTTCTACTAGGCATGGATTTATAAGTGGCAGACTCTTCCACCACTGTCACTTGAGCAGCTCTCACAGAGCTGTCCCCAGTGCCCTGGTGTTGGTGGCCTGCATCTTACAAGATGGAAGTACAAGAATCATGTCCAAGTCTGCCCCAGCTTGGTCCAATCCTAGTTATAAGCATTCTGCAAAGATGAAGAGCAAGGAAAATCAATCTGGGCGGAGAGCAGCATAAGATAATATTTTACCCATGTCAAGACAGGAGCCAATCTGTCTTCTTTTACATTGTAGACAAAATGCTTTTCCTAAATGAAAATTGAATCATGTCATTTTGTAGCTCAAAATCCAATGGCAGCCCCTTGTTCTCGGTTTAAAGGAAACCCCTTGCTCTAATTTCCAGCATCTTTTTGTAGTATCCTGTCCCCTCCTCCTGGAGCACAGCTGCAGGTCTTATTTCAGTTTCCAAATGCGTCTTGTTCTCTCTCTCCACAGGGCCTGTTGCCAGGCTGTTCTTAAGCCATATCCTCTCCATCTTGTGGAATTAGCTCTAGTTGTCATTTTCTCGGGGGAAATCTTCTCTAGGACAGAATCTTTTCTGCTCTGTACTCATAGAGCTGTGAACTGTGTCTTTTCTTAAGGTGACTGAGCTCATCTGTGTAGTTGAGTAAGGTCTGTCTCCTCCCATTAATAGGAAAGTTCCTTGAGCCAGATTTTTATTTTATTTTGCTTAGTATTATATTCCTAGTGCCTAACACAGTGCCTGGTTGAATAATGAGCACATTTATTTTAAATAGAATTATTTCCATATAAAGTATTGAACTATAGACGTTCTTCTCATAGGATATTAAAATTATAAGGATGTTTATAGTTTTCTAGATAATGCTAGTGCACAGTGTTCACGGAGAGGCTTTAATAACATCCATTCTCTCACGGAGTGAGACATGATGTGAAAAAGAATATGATGGGAACACAGAGCAATAGGAGAGAGAGAGGGCCAGCTCCCTTGTGCGTCTCACAATTTATTTTGATGCTTTATAATTTCTCCTCTGAATGATCCATGCAAACTGAGCTGATACTAAATTGTATTCTGAACATTGTCTCCTCTTCCCCACCCCCATCACCAAGGACTGTCTCAAAGTGTTTATCACCATGAGAGTGTTATGTGGTGGAGGCCTTGCATGTACCATGGCTGAGGATTGTGAGAGCTAAGTGAGACTACATGTCCTGTGCCTGGTGCATCCTAACTGGCCAGTAAATTTGAGTCCTCACCTTTCTCTAACTGAAAGACAACTGAATTTTGAGCCCTACCTAAGCCTTAAATCAGAGTAATTAAGAGGTAATATTAACTGCTTAGAAAGTAGATGACTGATGTCTTCTTGAGTGTGGGATTTCCAGGCTGCTGTGAAACTGAGTGATAGTATGACAGCTAGGTACAGCCTATTGGGGTTGAACCAGAAAAAGGAGAAAAATCATATATTTTCCACCACTTACTTAGCAGTCTGGCTTCTACTATGTCGGTTCCCTTTCCTGAGTCACTATTTCTCTTAGTGCCAAGTGAGAAAAGTGACAGTGTTGATGGGATCATTGGTGATAATGTGTAAAACACGTAGCCTACTGACTAGCATGTTGGCATTTTTTTAATGACTAATATTTTAATAATAATAAAAATGATAATATAGTGTTACTCATCTTTTCTTTTTTCTTTCTCCATGTTCTCATTCTTCTTCAAGAAAATCATGAGTAAGAAGGAGCTATACTTAATCTAGCAACTTAAATCCTTTTAAAACAAATTAGAGATATTGACCAAAATAAAAGATGGTACGAATATCTACCAAAAATCTAAAAAAGATAAATTTTGTAACTCTTCTGTTGTGGCTGGAAAACTGAATTACTAAGTGAGGGTTACCACCATGATGGAATTTCAAGGAGAATTATAACAAGAAGAGTAGGTTTGTATATTTGTCTGCTGAGTAGAGATGTGGTTTCTTGCTTTTCAAATAAGAACAAAATTAGAAAATGCTGTGAGTTTGCTCATTAAACTGAATTATAAAATCAACAATGTCACCCCATTTAAAATTAGATGACTTCTTTTCTTTGAAAATGTCCCATCAAAGATAAAGAAAATATTTTACTTTAACATGGTCATAGATCACCATTTCATAGAGAGATCACCAGTTATTCTCTTCTCCTGAGATTCAACTCAATAATACATTTTTTTGAAGTGGCAATAAAAGCACTGAAACTGAACTGCAAAAGTTTGGAGAATACGCATTCATATTTATGGGTATATAAATACAAATACATATACACGCATATCACCATGCCCTCTACACAAGCAGATAATTCAGTGCTTCACAAATGACAAAAATACTTCTTGTGACTATTTCCTTTCCAAAGTATTACCGACTGTTCTTCACTTTACTGATTGTGTTTTTTCTGTTCTAACTTTCCATTTTAAACAAGTTCAGTGACATAAACATTGAGTCCTTCCCAAGAATAGTACTGAATAGAATTAAAATTTTAAATGCAAAAGTTGAGGGGGAAATCACGTATTGTCCTACAACTAACAACAATAGAAGAATAAAGTACTACATATAAAAATTGAAAAAAATAGATGAACAAGAATTTCCCTGGTTTAATTGTTGATGGGAATAAAATTTGCCCCAATAAAACATGTTCTAATATAATATAAAAAATAATGTAAAACTCTTAGCATTAAAAATATCTGAGATAAAAAGGGCAGGAAATATAATTATTTTGCTGGATGAAGGAAGTGAGGAGAACATATGGCCAAAATAATACATGTAAAGGCATCTGATCCTAAGGCACCCTGACACTTCCCTAATGGACTATAGTGCACATAAAAATAATTAATCATGTGGAGAAGGCATTGCCAAGGTTAGGACTGAGGTCTCTGGTTTTTAATGGAAATGTTCTGTGCGTGAACTAAAAGAACAACTTCCCTAGCTCAAGCATGGGGGCATCTGTCATACTTAACTCAGAATAGTTCAGGAGTTCAGTAAAATATCAGATAGAGTTCAGCACTTTTATTTCTCAGAGTATTAAAACTATATATAATAAGGAAAAAAAAGGTTTGTGATGAACTACCCAACATGGTGGGTAGAACATCAAAGTGGTTAAACTTAGAAATCTCAGTGAAAAAAATTTCCCTATTGTAGCTATTTCTTTTCATAGATTTGTGTTGCTGTTTTATGTGTGCTTCTGAAAACAGAGGCGCAAATGATCAGCAGATAAAGAAAGGAAAATGTAGCCTGAACATAAGGAAGAAGGCTTGAATAGATTTCATTGCTCAAAGTAATAAACCTGGTTAATGTGCTCATTTGTTTTTGGCTCCTGGAGAAAGGATAAGCAGGTAAGAGTAGTATCTTCAGGGAGCGATTGACTTTAAAATTGTAGCATTTCCTCCTCTGTAGTTATTTATGGAAAATACATTTTTTTTTTATGCCTCAGGTGGGTATGGGGAGTATGGCTTTCCAGTAAGGCAGGGGGAGACCTGAGGAAGTTGAGGAGGGAAAGTGGGGGTCCTGAAGAGTGTGCTCAGTGCTTGCAGAAGGGGACAAAGGCAAGTTGACCAGGCTGAACTCTGGTCTATGGAAGTCGCTCAGCACACTGTCATTACCTAAGAATAAGCTCAATTCTTTCAGTTTATTCAAGAGCTAATTTCAGGCAGTAATTAAGACTCTTGTACTTGGAGGCTTTTGCTCAGTAGGGAGAATTTATGATAAAAGTGATCAAAGTTGTTGAGATGGTGGTGTTGGATCCCTGAACTGCTGATGTGGGTCAAGCAGGTAGCACAGAGCTCATAATGTGCAAAGGCTGAATGACATTTGGATTTTTGATTCTGGATTTCACACTCAGGTCTCATTTTGCATCTTATAAGCACCTCATAGTTGGATGGTAACAGAGGACCCACCAGGTTTTCCTGTCAGGTGGGGGTGACACTGGCCTCTGTCCATCCTTTCCCTACTCTCAAAGGGAGAGGGATGGCTGGAGGGGATCTGGAGTCACAGGGAAGTGTAGCTTCAGCTTGCCACCTAGTCTCCTTGCCAAATGGCCTGCACTGCTGGGCCTGGAACATTCTTTTCTTTGTGGATGTTCATCTGCTCTATTTTTTTGTGGTTTGAGATTATTGATGATTGTCAGGGGAGGGCAGAGTGTTTCTTCACTGAATCAAATGCACATAGAGAACACCACATGATTCGCAAATACTTTCCTTTGATTTGTTGAAATATCAAACCCCGAAGTACAGCTATGGGGAAGGGAAGCGCATGGTGAGCAACCTCTTCGTCCAATAAACACAGGTGCTGCTGGGTACTGTGGGTCACCGAGAGACCCGACCCCTCTGCTCGGTGGAGATTACATATTAATGTCTTCAGAGAGCTGGAGAGATGTGTATGAGCCGTTTGGGAGGAAACTCAGAGGATTTGCCTGGACTTGAAAAGCCTGGCTCTTTGAAACATTCTGAGTTTTCCAAAGCATCAATTAGCTCAGATAAAAATGCAAATCAAAGGAAAACTTTCAGTCTTTTAAAAGATAAATTCATAACTCAGTTTCCCAGCCCATCTTTTAGGTGCTCATATGCTGACATCTCCGATAAATGTGATGGTAACTTTTCAGATTATCTATTATTTTAGGAGGATGGTTTAAGTAAAAGGGGGAAAAAGACTACAATTTTAAATATGCAGGCAGCAGAGAGCTTTTGAAAAGAAGCTTCATATGATTATCAAAATTATTAGCTTAGACTGAAGTCAGACATATTTAAGGACTACATGGAATTCAAATGTTGTCTCTGCCACTTAATTCTCGTGATCTTGGACAAGGTTTTCTCCTTGACTCTCCTTTTCCTCACCTATAAAATGGGATGGTGTTGGGACCTATTTCTTAGTGTAATTATAAAGAATAAATAGTAAATGTCTGACATGCCATCAGGCACCTGACAACATTCTACAAAATTTGAGGTCTTTTCACACTTGTTATCATTATTTTTATCCCCCAATGCTGTTTCATTGTCTTCTCTGCTCCAGAATTTTCCGTGTTTGGCTCATCAAGGAACAAATTGAACAGAAATTCTCTTACCCAGTTTTTATCTGTAACATCTTTTATAATGTTCACTGTCTACCTTCACCAATTTTCGCTCTGTCACTTAAAATTGTTCAAATGCCAGAGAGTCCTTGGGACATTTGTCATTCTCTATCCTGACATTTTCATTTGAACAACTTGCTTTTTCCTGTTTCCTCCAAATCCTTCTTTTATTTTTCAAATTTTTAATATTTAAAGTTTTTTTT
>PVHY01019789.1:0-26727 GCA_004024945.1 Uropsilus gracilis | reverse complement strand
AAAAATAAAAATAAAAATAATAATAATTTATAGGACCAATGGTGGTGATAATTATGATCATGTACTTTATATTTATTGGATGCATCATGTACTTAATTGTATTTCAAAATAGTCTAATATTTTATAGATAATATTATTATATAGTTTTACCTTTCCTTCAAAAAAAAAAAAAAAGACAGGCAGCAAAGGGAACTCTTTAATCTCTTCCAGCCTGTTCCACTAGGATCACTAACATTTGTAATTAGAGGTGCACAATAGCTCATGGATCGTCATGATGTAGAATAAAGAGTTGTCTCACATAATTCACACTCAACAGGCAGAAAATAACAGATTCAGGGTATCTGAAGAAAACATTGATCAAAGTTCATAAAGGAGGACTTATAACTAGAGCCAAGAGGAAATAAGTAACAGCATGTTGCGTCCTTTAACATCTATAAAGAATAAAATGAGTACTGAAGAAAATAAGTTCATTCCAAAAAGCCAAAAACTTAAATGAAAGATAACCTCAGATCTTATAGGTAGAAAAGGATGTGATATTAAATGTTAATGAAAAAGTGAAGCTGCAAAATATAAATTATATGAATATATATATATAAATTATGTGACAAGAAATAGTTGAGACATCTACTGATGCTATTGACAAAAGACAGAGGAACCCCAATTGGAATATTTGTCATATCTGGAACTATAACACAATGACTAAAATGTCTACAGCCATTCATTGAAGATTAATGGAAAAGTCCAAAAGCAACAGCAAATATTACAAATTCTAAAGCACCAAATTTGGTTATCTTGATGATCGTTGTATCCTTAGATAAGTACAGGTCCATTTTAAGACAAAAATGTAAAGTTAGCCCCTGGATATAGGTGATGATGTTGATGTCACAAGAGGAGCTCACAGCATTCCCTGGGGAGTCCAGTACCTGAGCGAGTTTATTCCAATAATCCTAGGAAGATAACCCAAAATAAAATAAATATGTGAGGAGATACTTTTAGGTGAAATAGCTGACAGTAGGAATGCAGGAAAATATACACAAGATGAGTCCGTGGTAAATAGTAATGCTAGAAAAAATGGAAGAGTCCAAAAACACACAAAAAGCACGGTGGTGGGGTTATTTCAGTGGAACATAGGAGCCACAGAAAGAGCTTCCCTGTGGCCAACACAGGAACAACTTCAGTAAAAATAGGTAAATGAAATAATATTGTGTATAATTTGAAGTATTAAATAGATATCCATGCATCCATATGATATAATTAATTGAGGAATACACTGTGCATTAGTACATGTACACATGTGAGCCCAACTGGGCCCACATTCAAGGTACATGTGACTATAACACATGTGCTTCACATGTTCATGTTCATGCCCAGGCATGTGAGGGAGAACAGACAAATCTATGTAGAAAATTTTCAAATAGCTTTTGCAGACACTCCAGCTTCAAGGAGTGGGTGCAAAAGTCCCCAGGTCATAAATGTTTAAATCTGCACACATTGATTTGTATCCAAAGAGAACCAGAGTGAGGAAGAAAGGGGTGCTTGCAGTGGAGAAACCTAACAAATCTGACTTCAACCAGGGATCAAGTGAAGGTCAACAGTGAGAAGTCATGTTGACAGTTGGCAGCCTTGCCATGATGGGATGAAAATGGCACTTTTAATGCTGCGCTCCTCCTCAAAGTCATCATCCCAGTCCAGTCATGAGCATGATGTCAGACAAATCCCAACGGATTTAGTTTCCTCAGTTTCCTTGGTCTGTCATTTTACAAAATATCTGAATAATTGATCTCAAAATTGCCATTGAAATGAAAACCAATTCTGAGAAATGGTCAGAGTCAAGAAGAGACTTAGGAGACAGGATATGAGATAAACGATGATGGGGTCCCAGCCAGAAAAGGGTTTTGGGGACAAGGGGCTGAAAATAAAAGAAAAATGGAAATAAAGTATAGTCTGTAGTTAATATTACTTAATTCAACATTTTTAGCCCACATCAAAAAAATAGGCAACAAGTGCTGGCATGGATGTGGAGAGAAAGGAATACTCTTACACTGCTGGTAGGAATGTATGTTGGGGCCCTCAAAGTAATAAAAAAAACTAATACCATTTGACCCAGCAATCGCTCTTCTGAGAATCTACCCAAAGGAGACCTTAATACTTATACAATGGGACACCTGCACTTATTGCACCATTATTTATAATTTCAAGGACATGGAAACAATCCATATGTCCCAGAACAGACAAATGGATGAAAAAGATGTGGTATATATACACAATGGAATATTGCTCATTAATTAAAAATGACAAACTTGATGAATTTGAGATAACATGGATAGAACTAGAAGAAATCATATTAGCAGAAACAAGTCAGAAAAAAAAAGACAGAAATGAAATGGTCTCACTAATATATGGGATTTAGGGAAAACAAGCAAAAAGCCAGGAGGAAAAGTCACATGCTTAGGCATGAACATGAACACATGTGAAGCTTATATATTATAGTTACATGTACCTTGAATATGGGCCCGCTCAGGCTCACATGTATACATGTACTAATACATACACAATACTTATACAGCCACATTAAAATGGTCATGTATGCATGCACATCTGCACATACTCAGGTACACCACACACATACACCCATACCCAAGCTCATATTCAAATATGCACACTCACATGCACCTGTGATCAGGCCCACATACATATGCACACATACACACAAACTTATTTATAAGTCACTATCGGTATTTTCACAAAACCTGTTTGCATAACTCTATTCCAGTATGAAAATAGTCATAGATGACACATCACAAAATTGGAATCTCTATGTTCCAAAAAAACGTTTTTACAGAAATGGTGACCATCCCGTGAGCAGCTGACCCCTGGATGGAGTAGAAATACAAAATTCAGCGTACACAGCATGCATATACATCAATGATTATTATAACCCAAGAAACCACTGTGAAAATAGATTATTGGCACCCAAAGTCCATCATGATGTCTTCTAATTCTCTTATGCCCCATGAGAAATCACTATCCTATTTCCTAACAGCACAGATAATTTTTTCTGTCTGTACTTCATGTAATTTAAATCATGTGAGCTCTTTATATTTCACTTCTTTAACTACATTATGTTTTTGAGATTATTCCATATTGTTACATACTGTATGTCTAATTTTATTACCTGTATTGACAGTTTAAATAAAAACAAAACTTCATTTCTGCAACTCCTGGTCATATATCCTAGGAGTGGAACTGAGGGTTCATATGGCATGAAAATTATGTAAATATTCCTCTGTAATGAATGCTTTCAAACTACTTCTCTGCATCTAAAATCATATTATCATATGATTTTTATCATTTCTTTGGTTGATACAATATTTGACCTTCACTGATTTATCTATATCAAACCATCTTTGCAACCCTGGGATAATGTATAGTCCTTTTATTGTTGGATTGAATTTGATTTCAATTGCTAATATTTTCTTGAAGATTTTGCATCAATATTCATTAGGGATAGTTTTCTTTTGCTATTTTTAATCTACTTTCAAATGAGGATAATGTCAGAATTATAAAGAATATTTAGGAATATCCCTTTTCTTGGGTTTTTGGAATTGGTGAGCAAGACGGACATAGATTATTCTTTAAAGATTTCATAGAATTCACTTGTAAAGCAATCTGGCCCTGGGCTTTTACTCTCAGGGAGATTTTTTATCAATTTTTCGATTTCCATAATTTTAATCAATTTACTCAACTCTCCTTCTGGTTTAGTCATGGTAAACTACATTGTTTTAGAAATTTGTACACTTCTCCACAGTTACTGGTCTATGCTTGTTCAGGATAAGCTTACAATTCTTTTGATTTCTGCCATCTGTGGTAATTTCCCCTTTTGCTTTCTAATTTTGTTTATTAGTGGTTTTGCTCTTTTTCTTTGTTAGCCTGGCAAGAGGTTTATCAATTTTGGTTACCTTTGAAGAACAAACTCTTAGTTTCCTTGGTCTGTTGTATTTTCTGATTTCTATTTTATTTATTTCCACTCTTTATTATTCCCTTCCTTCTAATCAAACTTTGGGACTGTTTATTCCTCTTATCAGGTTGCTTTAGGTGTAATATGTTCATTCTAGATGTTGCAGTAAAAAAAACTACATCTTTAAGCTATTTTACTTTTAATTTCTTTTGCCATTAAGGCTCTGTAACATATGCAGCCTTCAATGTGAAGTACAAAATAAGAGAAAATTATGAATGGCTTTGAGTTTTAGGCAGTAAATGCAGACATGCTGATGTAAAAGGAAATAATTAAAATAAAGTGACACACACTTAAGTGAAATGAAGTTGTGAATAACTAAGTTTTTCCTGAATAAATAAAATGCCAACATCAAAAACTAGGTTGTCAAAGACCAGTTCTCTCTGGTCAGCAAGTTTATGTCTAAAAACTGGAACAATGAGCTACCAAACATCTAGCCAACTCCATTTGTGTGTAAAGTAAAGCATATTTCATTCTGACTACAAATCATTCCCACTTGAAATATTTTAATGCTTGAAACAAAAGTGTTAGGTTGAATGATCCAGCTAATCTCTCCTTTATAAACACCTGCCCAATCATAAAGCATTAAAAATAACAGAACCACAATAACCACTTCATACCCTTTATGAAGCTATTACAAAAACACAGGAAAAAAACATTTGGCGAGGATGTGGACAAATGTCACCATACGCATTGCTGGTGAGAATGTAAGATGCTGCAGCTGCTGCTGAAAATAGTATGGAGGTTCCCAAAATGTGAGCCCTAAACCCCATGATCTAGGAATTTCCCTCTGAGTCTACACCCAAACAACAGGAAAGCAGGCACAGATATTCTATACAACAATATATTCATAGCAGAAAAAGGTAGAAAACATAAGTGTCTATCAATGGATGACTAAAGGATGCATATGTACAATGGAATATGATTCAGTCTTTTAAAAGGAATATAATTCTGACACATGCTACAACAAGGATGAACCTGAAGCACATGCTACAGTGTGAAACAAGCAAAACACAAAAGGACAAACACTGTGTGACTCCATTCCTATGAGCTACCTAGAGCTGTCGCAGTCATACGTGAGGACCCATGAAACCTGAGCGAGAGCGATGTTGAGTGAAGAACACTTTGCTCACCATATTTTATCTGGCCTCAGAACACTCAGGACAGCTTCATGTGGCTCTTCCCAATTAGTGATATCTTCTGTCTTCCATGTTGACTTTACTAAAGAGACATTCTACAAGAGATATTTATACAAAGCCGGGCACGGTGGCTCGTGCCTGTAAGCTTCAGCCCATGAAGCGCCGGGGTTAGGGATCATGGTTTGAGTCCCGCATGGGGCCCGTAGTGAGACCTAGTTCCAAAAAAATAGCTGGGCGTGGTGTCGCGTGCCTGTAATCCCAGCTACCTGGGAAGCTGAGGCTGGGGATTGCTTGAGTTCGTGGTACCCTGGGCAATGAAAGCCTGCGGTTCCACGGGCAAAAATAGCGAGACCTAGTCTCAAAAAAAAAAAAAAAAAATGGTATCTCCTGCAAATAATGGTACCCCTTGTCCCAACATGTTACATTCTACAGGATCCTGTCTTTACCCTTTTTTGTTCATTACCACTTTGTATCCATACTCTTGCATTGTATATAAGGCCCCAGGAGCACAATAAAGCTGCTGTTTGCTTCATGCTTGCTTACAACCCCGTCTCTGGACTGTTCATCCTTTTGTCATTTCTTCCTTTCAATCCTGCTCCCGACAGTCATACAGATCAGGAGTGGCATTGTGGTGGCCACAGTTGGATAATAACTTATCAGTTATTATTTAATGGGAACAGGATTTCAGCTGGGGATGATGAAAAGGTTTCCAGAGATATATTCTCAACAACATGGAAGTACTTAATGCCCAAGTACCATGCACTTAAAAATGCTGAAAATGGTCAATTTTCTGTGATTCATATTTTACCACAATAAAAAAGAAGGAAAATACTAGTTAGCGGTAATCTCTGAAAATCTTCACATACTGAAGTTGTCTCATAAAGTGATATATCAGGGACCCCCAGGCCCAGAGATTTGCTTGGAGGACTGGTGGGATGCCAGGCCACAATGTGTTACAAATGAGCGCATGAAGTGAAACACAAGCCTCTCTCTCTAGTGGAGTTGCACAGGATGCTCCAAATTCCCCCAGCATAAGCTCCAGCCACGTGTGTGATGTTTACGGGAACACTCATTAAAAGCTCAGCACCCAGCTTTTCACTGGGCCAGGTCACTAGGGCACCCTGCACTGCCCATACCCACATTTCAGGCTTCAGTGCTGACCAGGTTGTTAAAATGTAGTCACAGCGAGGCCTCTTGTGGGCCAGGGGAGAGTAGGAGCCCTCCAGAAATCCAGGTCCCCAGATGTCAAACTCAGGCAAGCCTTTCTACAGACAGCAGACTCAGGCTGCTGTTAGTTCTTCTCTGCCATGTAAGACATTTGCTTAAAATGCCACCTCAGTCCTCCCATCACCCACATCAACCATGAACAGTGAACCTCTGAGGTCAGCCAAGGGTGATGCTCACAGCCTCACTGTTGCAGATATTGCCTCAGGGAACTGGCCACTGCCTGGCCAGCAGGTTTGGAGAATGTGGTCACTTCACCTACCCATAGAGTTAGTCACATACACACACACACACACACACACACACATTCACACATCTCCATCAGATCTGGAGATAACACTTGTTCTCTGCGTTCATGAGTGGCCCTGTTGGGGACCAATTAGAAATTTAAGTTTTAATTAAGACCTGATCTGTGACTTGAGCAATCAGCAATCATTATATTGTCGTAACGTGACATAATCATTACATTAGACAAAATTGAAAACCTGACTCTAGGTAATTCTCCTAATTGAGAAGTGATTGCCTGGTGGCTCTATTCCTCGAGGGTGCCAGGTGTCCCTCCAGCTCGTGGCTGGCATTGAGGTGACACAGCTGTGGGCCTTTTCCTCCTTCCTCACCTGCTTCTCAAGGCCCCCTGTGGTCTGGGGGCCCCTGTTGCCCAAGCAATGGCATTAGGAGGCAAACAGAGATACAGTTTCAGAGTTGAAGGCTTCCCTCCCTCATGATATAGGTCTTTCCAGCTCCGCGATTGGAGAGACACAGAGAAACCAACCCCTGTGAAAGCACAAAAGGGACAGCAGCCACCAGGTTCCTTGCAGGAAAGAGGCCACACAGGCTTCAAGATTGAGTAGCTGGGGATGGTGGGGCAGGACCAAGGGCTGGGCATGGACAGGGAGAGGTTGCAGGTAGGTGGACAGATGGGTGCATGCAGACTCAAGATGTCCCTTCAGGGGTCACAGCTGAATGATGAAGGGAGCCACAGGTTGCTGTGGGCCCCGGATGCAACGGAGATAAGTGGGTAGAGGGAGTCCAGGCAGGAGGAAGGCAGCCATGGAGACATTTTAAGGCGATGACCCTGACCTAACTGGGAGGGGGTCTCCTCTGGGGCAGGCAGCGCTGCTGGTGATGCTTCCGTCCCCACCTTTGACCTCAGTTGGCCCCATGTTTCCTTAGGAGTCTCCAACTTGGGTGCCCCAGAACATAAGTGGGACATGTCCGGTGTCTGCCATGACCACCCCCTGCAAGGCTCTGTCTTGTCACCAAGGACGGCACTCAGCCAGGACAGACGAGGACAAGCGTTCATTGCCATTAGAGTTTCAACAGGCGCCACGTGAATTTGTGCCATCAATTTACCTTCTAAATTCTATTATATTTAATGACTTTCTGCCTCTCAGTTCCAGAAGACTGCAGAGGAAGCCAGCCTAGATGAGGCAAGGAAACACACAGACACATATGCTCTGCAAAAGTCATCATAAGAAGGTTTATAAAGGCCTATAAGGATCTTGTGAATGACCAGCAGGTGACTGACCTTTGCACAGCTTTTCTCCGAGGCATGGTCATGCATGCACAATTGGGGCACCTTGTTCTAGGCACGGTCATGCACCTTTGGGGCATCTTGTTCTGCTGTCATAAGTAATGGGAGAGATGATGTTATCCAAATCTTTGCCTTGACCCCGGTTCCTACAAGTTCAGCCCCAACGTTCAGGTCCCAGCATCCTGGGAGTCCATCATACCCTAGTCTAGTGAAAGGCACTTTCCAACTCTACCACCTCATCTATAGGTGTGTGCTGACTTCAACTTGTAGCATCCTTCCATTGTTCCTCAGTCTCCTTGTGTCCCTCCCCCAATTCTCAGGTGATGGAACATGACTACCTAGAAAGTACCCAGGTGAAAGGAAGGTGGTTTCTCCAAATCAAAATTGAGACATGGCTGGTGTGGTGGCATGCACCATTAATCCCAGCCTAAGAAGGGAGGCCAAGGCTAGGAATCACTTAAGTCCATGGGTTCAAGACCCACCCTGGGCAACATAGCAAGACCTAGTCTCAAAAAAAATAGCTGGGTGTGGTGGCATGTGCCTTTAATCCCAGCTACCAGGGAGGATGAGGCTGGGGATGCCTGAGTCCATGGGATCCCAGATCCAATCTGGGATCTGGACTACTCAGATCTGATCCTGGATTGGGACTGTGCAATATAGCAAGACCTAGTCTCAAAAAAAAAAAAAATGAGATGTTGTTTCCATAAAAATGGGGACCAAAATCAATGCTCTCCTTTCATCCTTGAGAAGGGCATCTAGGGATCTTGTGGAATTCTGGGTCTTTCTGGCACTCTTTTGCCTTCAAAGTTCTCAAATAGGCCTCGAGGAGTTCCTAATGCTCCTCTATGTTCCAAAGCAAACCAACAGGATCAAGGGGTTCCAATGTTTATATTAAGGGAGAGAAGAAAATTAAGGAGACTAGATTGAAGGCCCTTTCAAACAGCCAAACAGGCCAAAGGATTGACTGCTCAAGAAGTTGGAGGCCACGTCTGCCTTACTGAAGAGAGAGCTTCATAGAAATAACTTTTTTTTCCTTAGAAACTCAATATACAGATGAGACTAACTAAAATTTACATTCAGAAAATACTGATCTCATGCTCATGATTTTAACCTTCATGAGCAAAGAAATGATTTGACTTCTTATTCAGTAAGTTTAAAGTTTTGTGATTAATACAGATTGTCCTTTAAAAATAGCATCTAATATTACATTAGCATTGGTTTTGACCCTTGAGAAAATATGAATGTCTAACAATCTACCCCTGAAGCAGGAGACAGAGTGAGAGCTTTATAAAACCAAGTGTCCAAAGACATTCCTCTGCGTTAGTGGTTATCAATGGTCCTTCTGAGTGACAGAAAACAAAGTCAAGGATTTTTCCCAAGATGCTTCAAGAAAGGTAGTTTCTACAACCCAAATGCCTCAGAAAGGATGAGTAGATCAAAAAGCTGCGATATAGTTACACAATGGAACACAGTTCAGTAATAAAAAAAGACAAACTCATGTCATCCACAGCAACATGGATGGAGCTAGAAGGAATCATGTTAGCTGAAATAAGCCAGGAAAAAAAAAGACAAATACCAGATGGTCTCATTTATATGTGGGATATAGAGAAATCAAACAAAGGACAAGAAAAAGTTAAAACCAGCAAACTGATAACAGAACTGAGACATACAGCAAGGTAGGGGGAGGGAGAGAGGACAAAATCAGAGAAAGGATGAGCCCAGGGGTTCATGGTGATATGGTAGTGGGGGAACTTTGGGGGACATAAAATGCATAAGAAAATATATATTCAATCAATTAAAAATATACAATGAACAGTCATTTCTAAACATTTCCTCTCTGAATATTCCCTTCTCTTTCATTTAATATTACCACGTTATTTTTGTAAAGTTTTACAATAATTAATTATATTCAATGTATCTCAAAAGGATACAAAGGAGCAGCTGATAAGAGCTTTGTGGAAATTAATTTCCAAAACAAAACTATAATTGATGTGTCTCCAACATTACAGAAACAATAAACTGCATTGTTGATGGATGAAACAAAAGTCAGTTGATCCACATATTTTGCCTGGATAGGACCCCATGAAGGAGTATTAGTCAGGAAAATAACACTGGAGAGATGTCCCACAGAGCTTTGTCCTATATGAAAACATCCCACAGAGGAGTGTCCCATGGAGGAGTGTCTCATGAAGCAGCATCCTTTGGAAAAGGACATAGAGAACCATCCCAAGAAGAAAGTTCCAGAGAGGAGCATCTCAGAGAACTATGTTTTTACCCAACGAGGGAATCCAGCATTATCCTCATCCCCATTCAGTAAAGATTCGCCTCCAACAGTAGCAAAATAAAACCTCACCTACTACAGTCAAACCAAAGGAGTGAAACTACTGCTCAAGGAGAGCCTGGACCTTCTAGTGGCCAAGCAAGTGACAGTCACCTGTCACTCCTGTCTCTCCTCTCTGCTCACATAAACTCTAAAGATCAGTAAGAAACAGAAATAGAGTCACATATACCCCATTCAATATAACTAGATGACTGGAGCACCAAAGAAATAAACACCAATTCTAATAGCATTGTCTTTCAAGCTTCTGCTCCTGGCCTTTCCAAAGAGCTTCCATGAAATTTCATGGAAAAGAAATAAAGCAACACAGTTTCCTCTGTTGAGTGAAAAACAGAGAGAAAGAAAAACCTTAAACTATGTGTAAAATACTAAAAGTAAACCTCCATTAGAGCATAAAAGATAGTGAAAGAGCGTATATGTACACAGAACAAAAGGTGACCAACTTGGAGAGTATTCTTCCATGGAGAGAAGACAGCGGGAAGGAAGACATGCCTAGAGGAGACTGGGAGGCAGGAGAGGATGCAACAGTAAGAGGAAATGTAGAATATAAGACAAAAAGAAGCAGAAAATTGGTACACACACACACACACACACACACACACTTAAATACTGCAATCCAGGGCACTGACCACAGAGGGCGCTCTTGAACTAGGAATCGTCACAGGACCCAGAGGCCAACCCCATCACTGAAGTGCACAGTTGAAAGCAAATTTCATCTACACGAAACTCTCATAGGAACATGAACACCAGAATGTGGAGGCAACTAAAAATTTCTCCAAGATGCTGAACATGAAATAGAGAAAAGTAAAAGTACTGCAAAACTCTATACTGAATTAGATACCCCAAATATGTATGCACATATATGTATGTATAAAACAAACCTAAAGCACAAATCTAAATGCTAAGAACAGAAGTAGACAATAGCACGCAGAAATAAAATGAGAAGTCAATTAAAAAGACCAAATCTGAGAAATGGAGATTAAATTATAAGGTGTTCTAGGGAGAAAAAAGATATATTCAAGTGAAAATTAAATAAGGAACATGGAAAAGAGAATAAATGCAAGAAGGAAGTAAAAATAAAGTGAAGTGAATAAACTAGTAAAATTAATCAGAGGAAAAAAAAGGAAGATAAGCCAAGAAGACCTAACATATAAATGCACTGTGCTTTAAGAGGAGAAATAATTCAGCTAGAAAGTGAAGAAATAAGAGGGAAAGAGAAAAGCAGAATAAATATATCAATTGTGATAAAGGCAATAGGTAGAAATAAAAAAAATACCACTAAAGATTAACGAACCATACATTCAAGACTTTCGGTGATACATTTAATATTGTGTAGACAGATGCTTATTTATAAGGCTTCACAGCACATATGAAACCTATACTGTTATAAGCCAATGGGACATCATTAAAAATATAAATCAAATAAAACACCAAAGCAGTAATTCCTCTGGGTTTTTTTTTTTTAAATAAAGGAGGAAAGACATTTGATAAGGTATGGGGGGGGGGGAAATAGGTACTAGAACAAAATATAACCTTTCAAATTACAAACAAACCTTTTAGAAAATAAAACAACAAGAATTTATAATATGAATCATTATTATATGGGTCACTAAAGCATTATATACAGAGCAATATAATTAAATCATGTGGTAAATGTGAATCATATCAATGCGAATTCATCTATTTAAAAAAATTATTCTGATTCACAAAGCAAATTCCAACAATATACTTTATAAAAGAGACACCCCTCAAAAAGCATGGGATATCACTTCTGGAAAGGATATACACATAACACATAAGATCATGAAAAGAGGTTCAGTACCATTAGCCATTAGGGAAATTCAAATGAAAGACACGTGAAATATAAGTACAGACTTAGAAACTTCGTGATAATCCTCAAAACTGGAGAGGATACAGACAGACTAGGTCTCTCACGCATTGAATATGAAATGGGACAGCACTCTGGAAAATAACTTTATTTGACAATTCTTTCAACACTAACCATGCACTTACCATATGACTCAGTAATTTCACTCCTGGCATCTATCCCAGAGAAATGAAAACCTACATTCAAAACCTGTACATGAATGTCATAGCAGCTTTATTCATAATCGTCTCAAACTGGAAATAATCCAGATGTTCCTCAATGGGTGGATTATTTGACAAATTGCGGTAAATCCATGTGGTACAGGAGACAAACCAGGGAGCATTCCATGGAATGCATGAAAAGGAAAGAATACTGACCTATGGAACAACTTGGGGGAATCACCAGGCAATTGTGGTGAGTGAAAAAAGCCAATAGCCAAAAGGTCACATATCCTATGATTTCATTTACAGAACATTTTTGTAATGAGAACATTTTAGATCTGGAGATGAGATGAGAGACAAGAGTTAAGGAGGCCATGTGGGTGGAAAGACAGCAAGAGGATCCTTGTGGGGATGACCACACCAATGTCAATACCTGGTGGTAGTGGGTTTTTTTTGTGTTTTTTTTTTTTAGACTAGGTCCCGCTATTTTTGCCCATGGGACCCCAGGCTCTCGTTGCCTGGGGTATCACAGACTCAAGCAATTCCCAGCCTCAGCTTACAGGTAGCTGAGATTACAGGCGCATGCCACCACACCCAGCTATTTTTTTTGGAACTAGGTCTTGCTACAGGCCCCAGGCGGGACTCAAACAGCAATCCCTAGCCCCTGTCACTTCATAGGCTGAAGCTTACAGGCACGAGCCACCGTGCCCAGCCTGATAGTGTTATTTTTTGTTCAATAACTTACTACTGGGGTATCTGTGTAACATGCATAAGATTTCCCTGTGTATTTCTTAAGATCACATGTGAATCTGCAACTCTCTTGCATAAAAAAGTTTAATTAAAAAATTGTTAATAAAACCAGGAAAGTCAAAGAGGAAATGCAGACAAGGTTGCCCGTTTGGAGACAGAAAAGATATTCCTAAATAGAAAAAGAGGTAATATTATCACCAGCAATAGACATAATTTTGATTACAGAATATCTAAAAGTTCCTTGTAAAACTTAAAATACAAAAACTAAGTAAAAAATAGTCACAATTTACATATCAGAACTGATTCTTTCTAATATAAGGAGAGCTTCAAACAATAGACAAATTTAAATCTCTTAACAGAAAGACACAGACAAAAGATATGAATAGAAAGTTTGCAAGAGAGTGATGCAAATTTCCAATACGTATATAAAAGAGTGTAATCTCAGTGGAACTAATTAAAATAAAACATGAGTGTATTGTTTGCTTGCCAGATGATCTGTGAGTATTTTCAAAGTTGTAATAAGTGTGGTGGGTGGCTGAGAGATGTTTTTGAATGCCAGCTTGTCAATATGTATCTGGATTTTTAAAACATTTTCTCTTAGCCAGCAATTGTATTTTAGGAAATTTGTCTTCAATTACCAAGAATAAGATAGTTTTGTCTGTTATCCCTAAAGATAGTCATCACAGATTGATTACAACAAAGAAAAGAAAGTACCCTAAATGTCAGGCGAAAATAAAACAGTGATGTAGC
The DNA here is from genome assembly GCA_004024945.1 of Uropsilus gracilis. Lineage (NCBI taxonomy): Eukaryota > Metazoa > Chordata > Mammalia > Eulipotyphla > Talpidae > Uropsilus > Uropsilus gracilis. Next base: position 12,949 of record PVHY01019789.1, on the reverse strand, counting down.
CACATGGTATAATACAAATGTATTCTGTTTGGGAAGAATAGTTAACAACCTGGTAAAATGCTTCAAAAGGTATTATGAAAACATAACACGAATGTGATTTAAAATTTTGGTCATAACTTTATGTATTATATCAGAGAGAAATTGTAAGAAAACACACCAGCTTTTGAAAAGGGTTATCACTGGGTGTTAATTAACCTTATATTTTATTCTCTTACACATTTTCTTTCAGAGTCCTATTTATGTAGTGAAAATTTTTTAAATGGAATTTTTTTAAATGAAATAGGCAGCCAACTTTTGCTTGGTGCCTAAAAGAAGTTACCTTTCAAAAAATTTTTTCAATGTGGTAGATAAGTCAATTTTGTACATTAGTAATTGCAAGCTAAGAAGTCTAAGCAAATAAGCTTCCTACAACAATTAGAGGCCCGTTTTCTGAAATAACAGCTCTGATGTTCAAGCAGCAGGACTGACAAGAAGTAGAAGAACCCTAGAGAAAAAAACAAGGCTCATTTGCAAAAACATTGGTGAAACTGGAAGGACTATGCTAAGTGAAAGAAATCAGAACGAGAAAGACAATTATCAGATAGTTTCACTTATGTGTAAAATAGAAACAAAACAGTCAGATAACACCAAGCCAATAATAAACCTTAGACAGATGACTGTAGAATGGAGGCTACCAGAAGGGAAGGGATGGGGGCCAATGGCCTACAGTGGAGGACTATGAGTGCCTTGATGGTGGGTGTGATATGGTGACAGACATCTGCAGAGTGTGAGTCTACACCTCTAAATCAGTAAACCAGTTGCCTCAAAAAGAAGGGAGGGAGGGAAGGAGTGGGAGGTTGAGGGAGAAAAGTAAAAAAAGACAAAATTCTTAACCACAACTTATTAAAGGTATTTTTTCTCCATCTTAGAAATGGATTCAAATCCTAAGAACATCAACTCATCAGTTTTTGGAAGCGACATCTGATAGTTTTGCCCCAAGTTTTCTGAGGCCACCCAGTTATTAGATAATAACACCACTGTAAATGCACACATATTGCACACATGGCACAGAAATGCAAGGCCTACTTGAAAATTCAGTCTTTGGTGGCATCACTCACAACACCTGAATCCTAGGCCCATGCCTGCCACCAATCCAACGGTATTGATTTCCAAGAGACCAAGCAATATTGCCAAATGACAAGGAGGGTCCCCGCTGTCTGGAATCTGGCTCGTGGTCCAAGCAAACTGAAATGGCAGAGGCCAGGGGCATTTGACTGACAGCTTTCCAGCTCTGCGGGAAATGGGGAACCCATCCAAAAGACAGAATCTTGGAATTCCTGGCCTCAAGTCTGTGGCTCTTCCTGCTGCCCCCTGCAGATCACTCATCTTTGCACTGCCTTCCCTGGCTGTGCTCAGCAGCTGGACTCACCGACCGTGGAGCAAATGCAAGAGGAGGGCGGTGTGAGGCGCGTCCGCTTGCAGAGGCCCCCACCGCAGTTCCTATATTGAACACTATTCTCATTAAAAGCATTTTATTTAAGTGACAGAATTATTCCTTTTATACTCTGCAGAGGCAGCTGCGACTCTGAGCAGAAAGACAGTGGCCAAGGACTAGCTTTGGAGCCTGCTCCTTAGCAGGAAGAGGGGTTAACATGAGCTCCAGTGTTCCAGCAGCTCACTCTGCAACCAGGGGCCACCTTCCCACACCCAAGTCTCCCAGGAGTATCATTCAAATAACTGTTGCTGCAGAATCGCCAAGCATGGCTAGCCAGCATGGTGAGACCGCAAAAGCCAGTGGTTAACTGAACGGTCAGTATTTAGTACTCACCTGCCAGGCTCTGCCCCATGAGGCCCAAGCTAGCAGGTAGCAGGGGCCTACAGAAGCCTCCAGGCGGTGCAGAGTGCAAAAGTATACAGGCCTGCCTGGAGGTGGTGTGCAAGCACATCTAGCTCCTTTGAGCAAAAGCCCCCCCCCCCCCCCGAAGGAGCTGCTGTCTCTCAAAAGTGCCCAGCAGGGAACACCCACTGCCCTGCCTGGCTGTCCCCAGACCCCCAGGCTGCAGCATCCCCGACCTAGTCAGTTGCATAGGACACCCCAGCAGGGTCCTGCACCCTCAGCCTGGGTAGCCACTCACCACTGGAATTTTCCAAATATTCAGGAAGCCCACAGCCATTTCCTGACCCCTAGGCTCCGTCTGAATCACTCAGGATGTCTGAATCGTTCTCCACGTCATCCACTCATAATCGCCATCATGAGTTCATGCTTTTTCTGACCTTACCCACCTACACCAAATTTTCACCAGTTGTTTAAAAACATGCTTATTGCAGTGGTTTGTTTAAGTAAGCTTAAGGACTATAGAAATAGAAAAAAATCTACATTAATTTTATTTTTTCTTGATTGCACATATACATACGTGTGTATATATCACATCACTGTCTACCCAAGGTTCTCCCACCAACATGTCACCACCAACCATCTTTATCTCTTGTGCCCTCCCCCTCCCCCAGTCTAAGCCCCTCCCCCTCCTGCTCTATGCCTCAATTCCGTTGGCAGTTTTCTATTTCTCTTGTCCAAGAAAAATAAATTGTAATTAGCGTTTAAGTACCTGAAAAAATCCATGAACGAGAAGCCATATCCATGCTGCTCAGCGATGCCAGCACACACCACGTTCGCCGACGCGCCGATCAGAGTCCCGTTACCTGGAATCAATCATTTAAAAGTAAGACGAAAACCTCAGCTTGTCTTGGTGGGGAGCTGCTGTTCTCTTCTGTAAATTCAGGGCCTGTCACCAGCTTTTGGTGCGATGCTGGCTATGGACAGGCATTATCTGAAAGACAGCTTTGCAAACATCTGAGGAAAAAAGTCAACAACTAGAAAATAAATTCAGGGCTTATAAAGATCACAATTCATTTTGGGGGGATAAGTCTTTTCGTGGGCTCAGAAAAGGGATGGCACGTCTCCTTGGGACATGGTGACACAAGAGGAGAAAGGGTCAAAGGGTTTAAGGAACGATAATGAGAAAAATTAATTTAAACAAATTTGATGCAAATAATAGATGGCTGCTCTGTATCTATTATCACATATCTTTGTATCATTTTTTTAGATGCCAAACTCTTGAGTCCATGAGAGAGGGGCTCCGAGGATGCTGCTAGAGCAGGAACTGCTGGGAACAGACTAACCAAAGTGACTCCATTTTACTTACAAACTCCACGTTGAAGCCAGTGTGCTCTCCCTGCCCTCGGTGGAAAGTACCTACCACAATTAGCTGGTCCGACATCCTGTGTCTGCTTCCCCTTATTCCTGGTTGTTCCTGACAACCATCTAGTCCACCTGATAGATGATGGATGTCAGTACTACTGGAAGTTATAGGAACGCATCCCACCATTATGGGAACATGGGAACGTGTCCTGTAGTTATGGGAACGTGTCCTACACCTGCCTGCTTGCTTCACAACAGGGGGCGGTGGTGGTCTTGCCCTATAAAAGGTTGTCACAGAGACTGCTCGGGGTGTCTCTTGCCGAGCTGGCTTGGGGTCTGGTGCACCAGTAATAAACCTGTAGCTTTGAACTTCAATTGGAGGCCTTGTGTCTTGCTGAGCAGCCCACGAGTCACAACAGGAACAAAAGTCATTCGATGACAAGCTTCGAAATAATCCCAAGACTTAACACCTCTCCTGATGCTAACCTGCTGTACCCTTCTTCCAAAGAGGCTCAGCCAGCAGCGTGTAATCCTATCTTAAGTTTGCAGCCAGATAAATGAGCCCATCATTTCTCTCCTGGTTGCCTCTCAACACTCATTCTGCATGTTCGGGGAGAATCAGAATTAGCCCAGGGGGCTTCTGGAGACCTTGGAGACCTGGCCCGACTGGCCTCTCTGGAAAGCCTTCTGTGGCCTGTTCTGCAGGGGCTCGGGTTCTCCCATCAGCACCCATGGCAGGAGCGTCTGCTTCCACGGTAACCTTAGCTTAGTGCCGGTCACCTCCACTCAAGAGGACAAGGCCGGACTCTATCAGATGCTCACTGAGGCTCAATGAACAAAATGTCACCCTTGGATTCAGGCCCTTGGATTCTATGACCAACAGTAAACGTAGCTGAGAAGGAGTGAACGATCTTCCCGGGGCTGGTTCTTACATGGGGCTCATTTGTAAGGTCTGTGATCTCGTCAGCTTGAGGCCTCAGTCACTGAATCAAGTGAATTAACTGTCTCTAGAAATCACGGCCATTCCACAGTATGACGTTAATCCCTCTTTACAAACAAGGACATGAACTAAACAGTAAGTTATTGATTGACTAGCTAGACGTCAAGAAAGAACAAAGAATGCCCGAGAATGTCTGCATGTAAGAATAAGAACGTACGATGTGTCTGGCATGTTTACCTACAAATCTCACAGTCCTGCTGCATTCCCGAAAGGGATTAAGCTGCTAAGTGTGAAAAGCACTCTAACCCAGCTCCCTCCGAGACCATCACGCCCAAGGCCTGTATGTTTGCCCACCAGAGGTCAGTCCCTCTTGACACTTGATCTAACTCTCTTTTCAGTGTCTCCAAGACAACACCTCCTTCGAAAAACTATTATTTTAAAATCTGTCCCTGTCTTCATAGGTTGCAGTCTGCATGGTTCGCTGCACCTCCAACCCCACCCCGTTCCTCAGACAAGAGCAAGAAAGAGCTGCAGCTGCAGATCCTTTGAACAGGATCTGATGTAAAGTCTACTTGCACACATAAGCCCACTTGGCCACAGCAGCGTGGAACACATTATTGAGAAGGGTCAGTGGTGACCACCTTCAGTCAGGGGCAGTTCCATAGAGCGAGAAATAACCATTTTGGCAAAGGAACTGAATCGCTCCAAAATTTCTCCAGTCAAAGTTAAAGATGGGTTTTCTTTTCTTTTTTTTTTTTTTTTTTTGAGAATAGGTCTCACTATGTTGTCCGGGGTAGTCCCAATCTGGAATCAGATCTATGTAGTCCAGATCCTGGATCAGATTTGGGATTCCCGCAGACTCAGGCAATCCCCAGCCTCAGCCTCCCAGGTAGCTGGGATTACAGGTACCCGCCACCACACTCAGCTTTTTTTTTTTTTTTTGAGACTAGATCTCACTAGGTTGCCCGGGGCAGGTCTCGAACCCATAGACTCAAGCAATTCCTAGTCTCAGCCTCCCTTCCTAGGCTGGGATTAAAGGCACACGCCACTGTGCCTGGCCCTGAAGATGAGTTTTCACTTAGGTAATAGGCAGGTTCTCCTTAACTGACTTTCTATCTGACATGCACCTGCAGGCTCCATGGTGCCCACCCCCACCCTGGTCCACACACCAGTACCCCCTTACCTCCCAGACAGGCACCCAGGGCCAGGGCGTACATGAGTGGCGGTGCAGGCAAGCTGACCTCAGGGTCTTGGCTCAGGTTCAGGAGCACGGGGATCTGTGGCGGGAGACACACGGATATCACATGCAGGGAGGACCAGAGGGGCTGCGGTCTCTTCATTGACTTGCAAACTCCAAAGCATCTTTTCAGCAAGTGGTAAAGAGCAGAGGGTACTCAAGAGGAAGCCAGAGTGAACTCTAGAACCCACAAGGCGTGGTTTCAGCCTATGGCTCTCTTTGTTTCCAGGCACAGCCTGCCCTTCTCCTCAGCAATCCTGGCTAATGCTGTGGGTCATAAGGCATAAAGTTGTGCAGCCCCCAGCCAGTGCCTGGAGCATAACTCTCTAGGCAACACTTATAAGGTCACAGTCCATGCTAACACCATGCACAGACCATCCTATTAAATCCTCAAAAGTCCCTCAGTTGTGCTTGGAACTGCTCCAACCAACAGATGAGGAGCAGGAGGCATGGAGGGGTGGAGGTCTGTGAGTGATCAAGTCAGGACCTGAGTGCAGTTTTCTGAGGCCAAGTCACATGTGCTTAACCTGTGCTAAGTGGCTTCTCTGGGCCCCATGTGCGGTCACCCCAAAACTGCGGTCACCCCAAACCTGCAAACAATCCCTGAGCTGTCAGGAACTGTCCGCAGTAATAACATAAATTTGCTAGAATGGCTGTGGCAAAGTGTCAAGTGCTGAAATTCTTGAAACAACTGAAGTATATTATTCTATAGTCCTGGAAACAGGAAGTCTGAAGCCCAGATGTGGGAAAGACCCCTTCTCTCTGACTGTCTTCCGGCATTGTCAGCAATCCATAGCATTTCTTGGCTTATAGACACATCACTCCTGTCACAAGGATGTCTTCTCCCCCACATGTCTCCACATGGCCTTCCTTTTTTGCATGTTTGCCTCTGTGCCCAAATTCTTCTTTTCTCTAAGGACAACAGTCACTCAGACTGAGATTCAGACTAACCCTAATTTTAATATGATCTCAAGTAAAGTCAGATTCTGGGGGACTAACATTTCAACACACTTCTAGTCAAAACACAATTCAACCCATAGTAATAACTAATTTAGAAGTCTGGAGAATAATGGAGCCCTTCCAGGAGTCATCAGGAAGATTAATAAAGAGGCTGTTAATTTTTAATACATTTTGGCATCTTTGTAGTGGTTACCATTCTCTATACCCCATCCCTGTGGCCGAGAGTCCTGAAGGCAGGCTCCACTTAGGGTGCAACTCGCTGCCAATGTAGATAATAGGATCCTTGTCCTCCAAAAACCAGGGTTCCATGCACATTGCTAATCACTGTTCTGGTTCCTTAAGGACCAGCATAGAATCTGGTCACAGTTTCAACGCCCAAGTGCTAGAGCAGCTTAGAGAGGATTTTTTAAAAATAGTGCTTTCCCCAGACCACCATATCTGGGGACACTTAGGGTCATCGTTTTTCAGGAAATAAGATGGTGACTACAGGAAAAGGGAGAGAAATGTCATTGACCACAAGACAAGTAATATGAACTATTCAAAAGGAAATTTTGGAAAAGCTGTAAATGGATAAATTCAACCTTCAAAATGAAAGATCTGACAATTCTTGCAAAGTGGAAGAAATAGGTTTCCAGAATTACTACAACATAATTCTCAATATATCTCATTTTCAACAACAATAAAAAATGAAAACACACAAAGAAATAGGAAAATACAGGCCATTACAAGGAAAAAAAAAAGAATTAGGCAAAAACTATCCCTGAAGTCCAAACAAAAGAATTAATAGTCAAAGGTTAAATCAGCTATCTTATCTAAGTTCAATGAGCTAAAGAAAACTATAGGCAAACAGCTAAATAAAATCAGAAGACAACACAGAAACCAAACAAGAATATCAATAAAAAGAAAAAATGAATCAAACAGAATTCTGAGCTAAAGAGCAGAATATGGAATAAAAGAGGGTTTGAACAGCAGACAAACAAACAGAAAAGAAAAGAGTCAGCAAACATGAAGGTAGGACATTTGAAAATAACAGGTGTGAGGAGCTGAAAGACAAAAACAAAAAAGATGAAGAAATGAACAGAGCCTCAGGATCTTTGGAACCCATCAAATGTACAAATATTTGCATCCATTTACCTGCTCTCCCACTTCACCTGTCTTCCTTCTGCATGGACCTGTCCTCCTGATAATCCATAACACCAGCTCCCCCTGCATCCACCACACCTGTCTTCATGCCTCTACACATACCACCTCTGGGGTCACTATGCACTTGCCTCTGCCTTACACTCTTGCTATGATCTACTTGCTATTAATACCTGCCAACTGTCCCCACCAAAGCTCTTACCTTTGGACACTCAACCTAGAGAACTGTCCAATAGTCTCCTATTAATGGGGGAACTCCCAGCAAACTCCATTTGCTGTCCTCTGTCTGTGGAATATGTCGAGATTATTCACAACTGGTTTTCTAAACGTGCTACTTGTCTTTGGTGAGGTGTTGAGTGGTGTAATGGCCAGTCCTCAAGGTAAACGACCCTCCCCCTGGACTGCAGGGCTCCTCCGAAGCTGCTCCTCACACCAGAGAGGGAGTTCTTCTGAAAGTTATGCAACTTCTCTCAGGCAGATTTACATCCACATAACCTGTCGACCTACAGTTAATGCACCACAGGCACCCTCCAAGCAAATGGGGGATGGAGGGGTGCCCTCCAGGCCACTGTGTGTCTGCTTCTATAACTCTAGCACTTTCTTTGCTTACATGATAGTGAAGTTAGGATTCAGACCCAGGCTCCTCCAGAATCCGAGCTGTCAATTTCTTTCTTTTTTTTTTAATGTCTTCTGAACTTTTATCCTTTGTGACATCAGGCCACATAGAAGTAATACATAAATAGAGGGGATTATTGACTTGGAAGTTACTTTGTGGCCCTAGAATAACCTTATATCTCTTTGTAAACAAAGATGAAGGGTCATAAGCAAAGGGAACTTCTAGCACAGACTCTAGGCATTTCTAAATTATGGTGTATAGCCATGGGGGGAAAAGTGGTGGTAACAGAAATATTTGTGAAATACTTATTTAAAAATGGTTTAGAGTAGCAAAACTGATCATAAAATATAATAGTGAATCATAATATTTAATTTAATTTTTTTAACTGATTGCACACGCACACACATATTTTACATCATTGTCTATCCAGAGGTTCTCTCACCACCTTATCAAGCATGAACCATCTTAATCTCTTGTGCCCATCCCCAGCTGTCAATTTCTAAACATGCTCATGTGACTAAAACTAAATCAATCCACTGGACCGAACGACCTTCCATATTATTTTGCTCCTGAAGTTTAAGGGAAGGATGAGCTAAGACAAAAATGGGATTAAGTTAAAAAAGCAAAAGTGAACGTGAATTGCTTGACTCCTGCCATTCTGAGCAAGGGGTTCCTGCGTCAGGATTACCAGAGCCTGCTCTCTGTCAGCTCTTCCTGGAAGTCATGTGGAGGCAGGACCCAGCAAGGAAACCAGGAGAAGGAAGATGGAAGGGAAGAAATCAGCCTTTTAAAAAATGGAATTCCACACAGAGGCTGAATAATAATACGGATAATGATGACTATTGAGAAGTCAGTGGAGAAAACCCACAAAATTATGTGCATAAATTATCATCCTTTGAATTCAACATCCAGGACAGGAATAATCACATTTTAACTTGAAAATTGTCTGAGAATTCTTCCTGCTCAAGCAAATGACGCTGGAAAAGATAAGGTTTAAATGGAGAAAGACTGCTAGGGAGTTCTCAGTCTCTAGCAGTGGATTTAAGGTTTCCCATACAGTTTGGGAGCAGGCTCCCATAGGTCTAAGCCTCCCATAGGTCCCATAGGGAGCAGCCTCCCATAGGTCTAAGCACACCTCCCACAAAAGCAGGTCTGAGTTCAGTTACAAGCACAGCTCCCTGTCAACTGCAAAAAGGGAAGAGAAAGGTGAGGAGGCAGCAATGTCAAAAGCATTTCCCTGCATGGAAGTTAAAATACTGAAAGCTTCCACACCTGTCAATAGAGAATTACTATGCAAAACTCCTGTTGCCCCCACTGCCTCACCCCTCGGGCCCACTGCCCCAAGCAAGTCAGCAATTTGCACTGGACAGTGAACAAAGCTTTCTGCTCACTCCCCCATCTGCTCTGCATGCACTAGACACTGATGGAATAGCAGTATTGAAATGATCTCATGATGTGAAGTATTGTTTCATAGCGTCATCTCGAAATACAGGAAAAGGTCAAAAGCAAGAAGTGAGCCCAAACAATTAAGAAGACGCCAGAGTGTAAATCTACTTCCCCAAAAGCTCTGGTCTACTCTCCAAGCTCTGTGTGACTTACATCAGAATTTTCACTGAAGCCCTGTCCACCATCTTGGAGAGATAAGTCATCTACCATCTAGTTCCTTCCACTCTTGACATTGTGAGATAAGCAATGATCCTGATCCTGTCAGTTGTTACCTAAGCTTCTGGCATTTCCTGAATTGGATGGTATTTTTCTCAAATCATGAAAGATAAGAAATATCAGGAAAAATGTGAACGGGCTTCCTACCTGCAGCTCATGGGTCACAGGGGATAAGATGTATGAAAGAGAAACACCCCCAAATTAAAGACACACTTCAGAGAAAAGACATGGACCAGGAAGAGCCTCTGTTTTGTCTCTAACCCGGTTCCTTGGACTGATGCCCAGAGTTTTCCGATGAAAGCTTTTCTGAGTGTATGCCTCACCAGCTCATCACACTCTGCCTCAGTCTCCTCACAAGACTTACTCTGCCTTTGGTTTGACAGCACTTCTGGTCATTAGAAATGGTGATCACACCAGTGCCTATCCTAACCAAGAAACTTTTTATACGAACATGGTCTGGGAGGAATGCTCCCAATGCCAGGACCAGAATCACAAAGCAACGAAGAAGCAAAATGTGACAGAAACTGGGTCAGAGAGGACAACCAGTAAGAAGGAGGAACTGAAAGGATTCAAACATACATGAACTGGCTACCCGCAACAAAGATACACCTGGAAAACTAAACACAAGTCACTGTGTCCCAGGAAATCGTGTCTACACCTGGCAAAAGAACATTGGTCCAGAAAAGAAAAAGAAGAATCACAGGGACTAAAAAGTGACTAATAACTGGCAGTGAAAGAAGAAATGTAGTGGTCAGAGGGGAGGACAAGGGGAAGGGGAGGGGGAAAAAACCAAATGGGAAGGGAAAAAAAGAAGTGTAAACAAATCTTATTAAATAAAATTTTAAAAAGAAAAAGAAAATTAAAAAAAAGAAATCCTCCAGTGTCAAAGGCTGTGAGTTGAGCGAGTCTCATGCTGGGGATGAAAAATACTTCATTCCACTCTTATCTGTCTTCAGAACACTGAGGATGGAATGGCATGATTGATCTGACCTCCGGTGGGCAGTTGTATCTCCATTCCTCCAATGTTTATCTTAAGAAACATTCCTTAGGAGTTACCAACAAATTTATGGGCGAATCCCCTGCTCCCAATTATCTCATGGGAACTAATATTTTACCCAATTTAATTGTGCATTAGCCACTCATCTGACTGGTTGTAAAACATTCCCTGGGCTCTATAAAAAGCTGGCAATCAGGGTAATAAACCACTAGTGGCCATACATCCAATAGCCCTCAGCCCTCTCTGGCTTTACAATCTCTCTCATTTGTCCTTTCTCGCACTCTGCACCTGGCTCTTTACATGCCAGCTCTCTCTTCTTAATAAAGTGTTCGTACCTGTTTTATCTCTATGGCTGTGTGGCCTGTTGAACTAGCAGGTGACTTTGACCACAGCTATGTGCCAAACAAGCTTATCTCTACCTCTTTATTGACCAAACTATCTCCACAGAACATTCTTGCATCTCCATGTTCATTTCAGGAAAAGAACAAAGCTAAAATGTGAAACCAACATAAAAACCCACACAGCAGCTGGGCCCTGAGCAGCCAGTCTAAGCGAGAATAGCGAGAACCATGGATTTAAAAATGTTTAGGGTGAAGCTGATCCTGAAGACAGTCTAGGAAACCAGGCTGTATATAGAAGTTTGAGGGCTGAGCCCCAGAGAAGCTGGAGTCAGGAGACCACCACTGCAGAATTGGGGGTGGGGAGGAGGAGATTCCCAAGCTGCATTTGGGGTGGAGGGTGCACCAACAAGAATGGTCAGCTTATCTGGAGGAGACTCTCCTATATGAGTGATGACTGATCAGATCAATTTTGCCAGATACCTAAGTTCCTTGGTCTTAACTTTTTTTATTCTTTCTCTGTTCCCATAAAACAATCTTCCACTCCAGACACTGTGAGATGCAGCAAAAATTCAAAAGTCTCATATCCCAAGACAGGTGAATAGATGAAAAAGATGTAGTATATATACCGAATGGAATATTACTCATCAATTAAAAATGACAAATTTGATGGATTTGTGATAACATGGATGTACCCTGAAAAAATCTTATTAGCAGAAACAAGTCAGAAAGAAAAAGACAGAAACCAAATGGTTTCACTAATATATGGGATATAGGGAAAACAGCAAAAAGTCAGAAGGAAAAGTCAAAACAAGCTAATAACCAAACTAAAGTACACAAATGGTGGGAGGAGGGAGAGAAGAGAGGAAGCAGCCAGGGAGAGAAGGTGGTGGATGATCCTCAGGGAATACAAAGACGTGAAATATATATATATATATATATACATATATATATAGTCATATATGTATTAGACATATATATAGACATATTTATATATTAATATATAAATACTATAGAATAATATATATAATTATACATTTTAAAAATTCAAAAGTTTGATTCTGCCGGTTGTTAACTTTGAGATAGGCTCGGTTAGCACATAGCTCTGGACAAAGTCACCCACCAGCTCAACAGGCCACACATTCATGGACATTTAGCAGATATGAATACTTTAGTAAAAGGAGAGAGCTGGAGGATGTGGCCACCATTTCTAATGACCAGAAGTGCTGTCAAACCAGAAGCCTTCAGATCAGAGAGACAGATTGAGCCTTGTCTCTGTGTCCTTCTATTTGACTCCCCAATAAATCTTTTCTCCCTTCAGAACACCTGTGGCATAGTGTTAGCTTCCTGGTGAGTCGGGCAGCAAGGCCTTGCTTGGTAACAGCACTGCCTACAGCCCTGGGGACACTGGGGTATACAGTTTCCCTCCCGCACAACAATAACAGAGTCACTGGAGGATGGAAGCCGGGGTGTCATGTGAGGGAAAATTCAATCGAATGCAGCTATGGTTTCCTTATTTTTTGCAAACACTTAATACCTTGGTGTTAGAGCATGAAAAGACAAATGTTAATAAGATAACACAGCCCCAGAGCCTCTTGCCCACAAATGAGATGAATACCGCCATGGAGTCATGTGTGAAGGAGCAGGGGACCCCGGACTTCAAGCTCTTAAGACACTCCTCAGGAGCACAGAAAGCACTGAGGAAGCCAGGTGTGGTGGCATGCGCCTGTAATCCCAACTACCTGGGAGGCTGAGGCTGGGGATTACATTAGTCCATGGGTTTGAGCAACACAGCAACACAGTTGTCCCTGGGCAACACAGCAAGACATAGTCTCTTTTAAAAAGGAAGGAAGGAAGGGAGGAAGGGAGGGAGGGAGGGAG
>PVHY01019788.1:0-26738 GCA_004024945.1 Uropsilus gracilis | reverse complement strand
AGGGAAGGAAGGTGAAAGGGAGGGAGGGAGGAGAAGGATAGGAAAGAGGAATAAGAGAAAAGGGGAGTAAAGGAGGGAGGAAGAAACATGAGGGAGTAGTGAGGGAAAGAGAGGGCTTTGTATTTGATGTGATATTTGAGCAGAGAATGCCTTCAATAAATTTTGTTGAGTATATTAGTTCTAAAAGAGAAAAAAAACCATTAGCTATTATCATAGCTACAGTACTCCAAAGGAAATTACTTGAATGTATTAAAACAGGGGGAAAAAAGCCTTTTAGTCTCTGCAACAAATCTGTTTGCACACCAAGTATGAGCCAGGTGCTGAGAGAGAATAGTCCTCTTGGTTAGAGGTTCAGCCAGACCAAGACCAGAGAACCAATGAAGTAAATGGAAAACAGTCTTACAAGCCCAAGAAGGCAATGCACACAGATTTCTAAAAAGGGGTGCCAGAAATTAGTCTCTAAGTATGTTAGAAGCAATAATAACTTGGCCTCGCTCTCTGGGGAAATTTTTTTTCTTCTGCCACTGACTGGAGACTGGTGAGTGTGAGAATCATTTGAGTACAATGATCAGACTGAAGACAAACATGGTACTAGGTACTCTAGAGTGAGCTGGGTAAAAGACAGTTTCCACTTCAAATCTTCAAATAACTGCAAATGCACATGACTGCTAAGAGGGCAGGGGTTCAGCAACCACTGAAAGAGGGTTTCCTGAATATATCATGAGGATGGGGGGAAAGTTTATTTTCTCTGAGATAGCACAAATCACAAGATATCCTAGTCTCAATCTGTTGTACTTTGGAAATAGATAGATGCAATAAACCACACCCCAGTGTGATTCTCTCCATTATTAATTTTGTTGGTCTATAATTTTCTAATAACTATTCCCAAATAGTTGTTTGCTGATAGAAAATTCTCCCCTTATACTGTGTTCTTCCTACAACTTGTTTTAATCAATCAGTGACATTTCTGGGTTGACATAAGCCTTGAAAATGACAATGTCATGATTTAATATTACCTGAATTTCAGGATCCCAATATTAAATTTATTTCCTAATCCAGAGGGCATCCCTCCTCCTTATTTCACACCAGTCAACTCTCAATGATTCATAGACTAATTATTTAGCAATTATATTTCTTACCCACAGGCAAGTGACAAGATGTTGTAAAGAAGTAGAACATGTGAGCACTTAAGCATTCCCCCAAAGGCCTGGTACGTGCAGGGAGAGGCTACCCCAAGGAGAAGCCTAATCCTATCTGGGTCCCCTTATGGTGGCCCTGACCTCCACAATTCCATAGGTTGCCATTGCAAACCTGTTTCTAATATTCTGTCCATCTTTCCCTGCCTCCTGGTACCCATTTAATAGTTCCATCTAAATGTAAATTTTTAAACCCAGGAGCTCTCAGAGGCTGAGGAAAGCCTAAACGTCTACATTTTCAAAGAAAAAATGCAAAAGGGAATTTATAATAATTATGGCACACCTTAAGTATGTTGTATTAGACATCAATAATACAAAGCAATATAACTGTCATTCACAAGATAATTACAAGAATTTAAGAAGTAACTAAGTTTATACATAGTGCACTATAAACAGTGTGTTCCAGAAATGGGAGATAAGCCTTAAATTGTATCAGGGAGATCTTTCAGTGCTGCAAGAGTATGTCTGTGAAATATGTTTGTATATAAAACTTCTTTTGGAAGTGTTGTCAAAGTTCTTTTGCATATAAGGGTCCACATTGGCACTATGTCACTATGCCATAAGCTGGTATTTTATCCATTTGTTAACCCTGACCTTGTTTCTTTCTTTCTTTTTCTTTTTCTTTTCTTTTCTTTTTTTTTTTTTTTTTTTTGGTTCATGATGATAGTAGTCATCATCACTGATTTCATTCTACCATTCTACAATTAAGCATGTCTATTAGCTTTGTGTACCAAAGTGGTAAAACAACATGGTAAAAGGAAGTAAAATAATATGGAACCATTTTAATCTTCTTTGCTGCTCTGGGGAAAAATAAGCGATGTGAATGGGAATGGTTATTGTGAGTAGAGATTTTATTAGAATTCAGCAAATTATATTTAGACTTTGTCTTCTGCCCCAAGCTTGGTGAAAAGTACCTTATTGCTACTTCAATGCTTCCTTCACATTCTGATGGTATTACACTATCTAGACTTATGAGACAGCATTTTCTGTTCCTATTCAAAGATAAACTTTCCAATTTCCATCATTCAATGATGAAGCTCTGATGGTGGGGGAGAGTAATGCTCTTATGTGGGAAATATACTACATGCCCAGTTCCCCATTCCTATTCCAGTTCAGAGAATGCCATTTTCATTCTCTGTGTAACTCCAGTCTCTACTCTCAGATGCAAATTTGCTTACTTGAAATTGTGCTGTATTTTCAGGGGAAAATAAGTCTTGGATACCATATGATGAGTTGGCTCCTGTGGTCCTAGATAACCACAGATGGGATATTGGACTGACATTAAAAAAAAAAAAAAAGATTAAAGAGGTGTGAACCTATACCTCAAAATCATATACAGGCTTTTAAATCAACATTACTTCAATAAAACAAAAATAAAGATTAAGCTGAACCCTATTTATCACCCTTCTGAGTCCAATAAATACCAGACCCCAATGAAGATAACAGTCATCTGTTAAATAAATGAACCATTAAGTTGAGAACAGATGTGTGAAGACAGTCATCCTCTCTTGATTTACTGACCCTTGGTAGATGTTACTTTGCTAATGTACTTTGTTACAAACAGCTTGTCCCACATCTAGAAAACATGGCCTCCTTATATAACTCTGTACTCCAGCCTTCCAACTTCCATGAAGGATCCCTGAGTGTCAAGTAGATGATCCTCTTGGTCAACTTTCATTTTTTCTCTCCAAATTCAGGTTTTCATAATAGATTGAGAAGTCATCTTGTCAATCATATTAGACTCATTCGACTGGAATGAAATTTGGGGTATTTGGCTATGGGCTATGTTTTCAAATATTAATGGCCATCAAAATATTTCAAGATGTCTATTTTATGATGAACTTTGATAAGATACACTTCCATTAAAATGAAGTAATTGATTCTGCAGGAAAGTTCATGATATAAGTAAACTTGAGCATTTTTGTTGGTCATCCAAAAATAAGATTGAGATCCAAAAATAAGATTATTAGAGATTTTAAATTATATTTTGATATTTAGCAACTACTAAAACTGCTGCTTACATACAAGGTGAAACTGGGGTGCTTTCTAAATTTTATTTTGTTTCATCTTGACCTTTGGTTTACATTTTAAACCTCACATCCAGATGTTAAACTTCTTGAATAAGTAGACAACCTAATGGATAATTTGTCAGGGAAATAAAGTGGAAATAGGAGTGGAGCGAGAAGTTCCAATGACACAAATGAAGTCCTGGTCACAAGGGGCAGCATTAGAAAGCTGACTGCTCTTTCACAAGGTGTAGCACATATGTGAGCTGTGGTTACCTTCAGTCTTAATAACAAGCAAATTAAAAAAAAAAAAAACAGAAAATAACTCGGTCTTGCTTATAGAGAAAAAAGGAGGAGGATCAGGAAGAAGAAAAAAATGTAATGATTGTGGTAGTGATAGAGGTCATCATGGTAATAATTGGGTGGTGGGGTGATGGCTTTATTATAAGGGAACTGGAGTGTTCGGGTAGCACAAGGGCAGGAAAATATCTAGACCCCAGACAGACACTGGAAGAGAACTAGGAAACCACCAGGAACACAGGCATGCTCTCCCCAGGCTTCTTCACTGTGCATGCTGGGTGCTACTCCCACACCCCATCCTACAGGCAAACTTTCCAAATACTCAGTTCACATAGCAAGACATTGCAATGCAGGTCCCCAAGTTATTATAACTACCCTTATTCTGGTAACAGCCGAGAATGAAGCCAACTTTTACAAATAGATTCCAAATTTTTGTAAGAGAATCTGAATGGTCTTACTTAAACAGTAGTCTACTAAAGTCTGTTCAACTGGAGTATAACATAGTTTGGGGTAACCCATCCCTGTGGGTGAAGGGGAACAGCTCAGGAACCATTTTTGCTGGGAAGAAACCAAAAAAAAAAATGCCTCTAGAATTTGTAACTATCCTTCCACATTTCAAAAAGATTAATCTTTGGATCTCTCCAATCTGGATTTTATATTGTTTTAGTTTGATTTTATTTGGGTTTGAATCAATGATCTACTTGGGAAATTTATTAGAAGTTCACACTTTACTTGTTCCTAAATTTAGAGCATGCGTTTTATTCATTTTTCCTGGTAAGATAAGTTTAGGGGTGTTATGTAGAAAAAGGATATGAAGGTTGTTTTTAACACCTTCAAACTTAGACATAAACCAAAGTGTTTGAAGAATGCTGTCCTTATACCATACCCAGGGAAGGAATACAAGTCAACTATATTGCATTTTCTTCCATAAGTAAAGAAATAGATTTATTTTAAAGGAAAAGAAATTATTTGAATTATGTCTAAGAAAATTGTTTAGGTTTTTAAGAGTGTATTATAAGGTCCAGCAAACTTTAAAATATTGTTCCCATCAAATTACAGCCACCTCTCCATTTTTTTCTTTCCCATTGTTATTTGTAGCTTCTCCTGAAAATGATGGTTCTTATGTGACAAGCTAGCTCACATCTCAATGTTCTTGATGTCCTCTCTACCTCCCCATAAGCCATTTCAAAAGTGGGAGAGAGCAATGTTAGGACCCAGAGGCTATATTATATAAGACCAAAAGGTTGTGGATTATAGATAGTAGAACCTATTCTGGGGATTTGCCTTTCTTTGACATACTTTTCTAATGCCTAAAAGATCTTAAATAGCCTTTGTTTTATTCCATTTCTCTTTAGACTTAATATAAATATGAATGCTGATATGGTGTGTCACACTCTGAAGTTTTGTAAACAGGACAAAGGCCAACCTTTGTGTCATCTCTACCCCTCTCCCAAGGTGAGTGACTTTTTACTTTGGTGGTGAGAGTACAGTGCCATGCAAGACCTTCGGCACTGTGATAGATAGAGGCTCAGCTTCACTTGTTCAGTGTTTTGGGGACAAAGAGACACAACATGACATTTTCAATTACAGCCTGTGAAATAATATTCACAAATTTCAACCTAGGTCCCTGATGCCAAGAACATCTTTACTGCTTACCTATTATGACTGTAATCTAGAGCTGGACTAGTAGTAGTTAGGAAATCTTTCCAATCAAGAAAAGAGCAGGCTTCAATCCCACTCTACCTCTTAAAGGCCAAGCAGGTCACTTGTACATAATGACCAACTCATCCCAGTTTTCCCAGGACTTTATTGGCATATGCACAAAAGTCCCACATTTTGGAAAACCTATGCAATTGCTCATTCTAGGCTGAGTTGTATTGTTAGTACCCGTAAAGTGAGCATAACAAAATGCTTTCTCATAGATTTGTTATGAGATGTAGATGAACAAATATATATAAAATGCTTAGTTCAATGCCTGTACATAAAAAGTATTAATAAAATGCTACCTTATGTAACTATTATCAATATATTCATTGAGAGATAGCTGTTCAGAATTCTCTGTGTACATTACTTCATGTTGAACATTTTTAATTGGAATGCAGGCAGAGCTAGGCTATCATTGTTGACACAATTCCCTGCCCACGCTCTGAATAAAAATATTAAATATAATATTAAATCCAGTTAGGACTCATAATATTGATTTCAAGAAGTTTCCTGTAAAAATATAGAATAATAAAATTGTCTCCATTCCCAGAATTGTAGTTTTGGATTTGGGGAATTTTTTGTTTTCTTGTTTGTTTGTTTTTGTTTTCATTTTGTTTGCAGTTTTCTGTTTTATATGTAAATCCCTTTTATTCTGATTTAAATAAAGACAGTGTAACATTTTGTGGTCTAACTAATAAACATGATTTTGTTGATTGATAATATTAATTATATAAGTCTGACTATGCAGAAAGAAATTCCTAGGGCCTTGTGTATTTCATGTTTCCTTTGTCATTGCCTAATAGCTGGTTGAGAAACCAGGGTTTCATTTATTTCTAGAAGAGTTAGGTCTTTTAATGTTGAAAATTTTAATGTTAAAAAATTTTGATATCTTCAAATAGCATGTGAATATCATACTGCTACATCCACTATCTGACAGTGTATGGAGTAGACATGTCCATGTATGAAGGCAGGTGATGTTAGGGTTTTTTTTTTTTTAACAGTTTCCATAAATAGCATTATGGTATGTATACATCACACCCAGAGCTATACATAGTCACAAAATGTTCAACTTTAATCCCATGTAAAATCACATTCTTTGTTTTAAACTCAATGGAATTTGTTTCTTGTCTTTCCATTATGGCCCTGTTTTCAATTGCCAATTGGGAACATTTTAATCAGGCTCTTTGGAACAGAGAAAATTACAGGATTTCATTCCAGTTATGCTCACCTTCCACTTCAGCTTGTATCTTCCCTTCCCTGGTTAATGCTCCTTCATCCCCAGTTGTTATCATATTCATCTTTCTCCCCAGGTTCCCATCACTAATCTCCATCTGAGCATGAGTTAGAAAAGAGGAACTATAGGTACAAATGTGAACAGCTCCTCCTCCTCTGTCTCCAAAGTTTTCTTCAAAGGCAATAACTGAAATTTGCTGAGCACTCACTGTGCTTCCACTTTATTTAGTTCACCAAACATCTCTGTTTAGTTTAGGAAGGTACCATGATAGCCTCTTTTTTTTAAATTGAGAAAAATGAAGGTTAAAGATGTTACATAACTCCTTTTGGAAAGAACAGAACTGGGATTCTGCACCCAGTCCTTCACTCAGAGAGACTAATTGATCTCTTTATCACTTATTAATGTCTTTATAATAATGCACTGAAATCCCACCACTGGAAACAACCAATATTTGAATGTTAGATGTTTTACCTTTTAAATAAGTTATACTATATTAATAATTTATTTGAAAGTTATGAAGTTGTATATACATTTTTGCTCTGCTTTCCCTCTCCAATATTATATTTTGAGCATATTTTTAATGGTATCTGTAAGACCTTCTGTTCATTTCCATGACTCACAGAAGGTTCTGACAAAGCAGGAGTGAATAAGTAGATAAAAGTAATTACCCACCAAAGGTAAATAAAGGCACAGATGTAGAGCAGTTTAAGCCTGCCAGAAGTCTTCCTCATGACCATCTTGGCCAACACTTACTACCCAAAGTAGCCACTATTCTGAAATCTATCACCACAGGTTAGTTCATTTATATAAAGTACTACTAGATACTTTGTATAATACTTTACATAACATCCAGTGTGTTCTCCTTTGTGTCTGACATCTTATGCCTATGAGATTAATCTATGTTATTACATGTAACAGTATCATTACACTAAGCATTTGCAAAATTAACCTTTGATATAACTACTGCATTAGTATCTCTGTTAGTCAAACCAAGTTTGCTTGAGCCTTGATTGCAAAAAATATTCCATGGTGAGTCCAGAAACACTTTTTCTTATCCTTCAGCTCTCAATTAATATATCCCTTCAGGAAGTTCATCCTTGACTTCTAATACATGCTCTTCTAGGTTCTTCACTGAATTTTCTTCATTTTAAATGATTTGCCTGTATGACTGTTTGTCCATCTTTCCAGTCAGGCTACAACCTCTAGGTAGATAGATTCTAGTAGAGCTTCTTGTTCATCACTGTCTACAAAGTGTCAAGCATAACATCTTACGTGAATCAAAGAAATATTTGTTAAATGAAAGTGTTAGTGACCTTTCATTTACAGCATTGAAGAAAATTCTGACTTTCTTTCCTTAGTGGCTGTGATCATTTTCCCAATGCATGCTAATGATGCTATTGTCCTCAGCATTTAATCTCCACATAGCCTATACAAATAAGTGTAAATTTTCCCTTAGCGTTTTAAAGATTCTCCAGAAGCCTACCCAGATTTGGCTACAACTGTTATCCTTTATGTTCCATGGCACAGTAAAACAGGGATTGTTTCAGCTTTGGGGTCTCCTCAACCTTTCTATCCCTGCACCCTTACTCTATCTTTTGTTCACCCAGAATGCCCTGTCAGCACCATGCCCATTCATCAAACTCATCTCGCTATTTCTTTCTCCATGAAATAACTTCTAAGTGTCTACCCTCAATCATCATAAAATAATCTTTCAAGTACTTATCTGTACCAGTACTCATCTAAATGCCTTGTATATATTCATTCATTTAATCACATGAAGTAGGTATTGTGGTCAACTTGTACCAGGTAAGTAACATGAAGCACTGAACTATATTAAGAGGTTATATTTATATAGATCTCTTTCTTAGAACTTAAGCTTATTAGGAAGTAGGTCTGCAGCTTGCCCATTTGTGTTGTCTCCATCATGCTAGGCACATGCTAAATAAATATGTAATATGCCAAGCACTGTACTTTACAGGCCTGATGTCACTTAACAGAGTTATTGAGGTGTATTTATTTTACAATTGAGGGAATTGAGACTAGGAAAAGTTAAGGCTTTGTCCAGGCTACACAGAGAGTAAGTGGCAACAGAGGAGTTTGTCCTTAAAGCCCAAGTTGTTAACTGTGTGCTCCACAACTCATGTACACTCCTGGAAACTGTTCCTTTGAATTGCACCACTGTTCCTGTGTCAGTTGTAAGCAGGAGCTTACACCTTCTACATTCAGCTTTACATGCATTTCAGATTCTGGTAAAACATAAGTGGAGTGATTCAGGCCACATCCCCCTGAAAGCTGTGCAGCCAGATGGAAGGAAGAAGTCAGGAATCTGCTCTGGGGAGAAACTAGCAGTGTAAAAACCAGCAGTTTAGAAACCAGCAGTGTAGAACAAAAGGAGTCTCACTTTACTGGTGCCTAAAAAAGGTGGAAGTACATTTGGAGTTCTCTGTAAACCACCTATTCATCATGTACTGTAAAACTGAAATTCCAGACCCAATTCTTGACATTCCTTTAGCTGTGTCTTTATAGACTTACCTACCCATGAACCCATCCATAATTGAACAAAGGAAAAAACAGCCTATAGTGTGCAACTGTCACTAGGAAGATCAGAAGGGGGTAGGAAAGTCAGGGAGTGGGGGTGATAGATGAAAGGGGAGGGAGGCAGGAAAAGGAAAGAAAAGAGAAATTAAAATTTCAGACTGCATTGTTGAAACCACCCAGATAGTTGAGAGGATTGTTTATATCATTTCTCCTCATTTTGGACATAAAACAAGGTACTGCCTGCTGCTGCTGCTGCTGCTGCGTATATGTGTGTGTGTGAGAGAGAGAGAAAGAGTGAACGAGAGAGAATGATTTTCATGTAACAACTTTCCAATGAAAATGGAATGTGGTTCATCCCATGTGTCCTGTTGCTCTTTAATCCTCTTTTTCAGCGCAATGTTACAGTGCAAAGGCTCAGTTGGGCCAAGGGCAGGTGGGAGTCTCCTCTATGCTACTCCCTCCTGAGACACCCTGTAGCTTTGAACAGACCTCTTCTCAACAGACTGCCCTCGGCTCAAGAAACATGCTGCATCTCTGAGCATCTCAAAGGCATACTCAAGACTTACTTGACACTTTGATCCACATTAAAAGAGAATTATATTCAGAAGGTGTGCCCTAGTGGAGACAGAGTCTCCTTATTTCCCCCAAGGCCTCCAACCCATTTAAACTGTGGGGAGACCCAATGCCTTAGGAAAGCAATCCAAACTTCTAAACGTTTTATCCCACTGTGAATCTGATTTCTGCAAGAATCAGAAGCTCTCCAAAGCTGAGTGTGTGGGCGTGTGTGAGTGCACAGGGAATTCATGTTTCTCTGGAATCCAAACTGATATAAATGCAGTTGGGAAAGAGTAAATTTGCACTCTTTTTATGAAAAGGTGACACATGACAATTTCTTGATATTCAACTGAGAAATAAACAAACCAACTCAAGAATTTACTTTTATTTTTTAAACATTGTGTCAAGTAAAATATCAGGCATCCCTTTTAATTGAAGGTTTCGGGCAGTAGAGTTTAAGAAAATTTGCATGTGAGTAGAAAATTGAACATTTTCTAAGATTTATTAATCACTCACTTTCATTCTATATAATCAATAGTGCTCTTCCATGCATAAAGGTGTATTCACTCTGTGAACTCACAAAGTGTTTTCAGATATATTATCACAAAAGCTTTCCCAAACTGTTTTTCACTTGGTTTTGTTATTTTTATTTTTATTTTAGTGAGGTAATACAGTTTTACAACACTTTATAATTTTGGGGTATAGGTTCACACTTCTAATGTATGTTGCCTTCTATGTTCACCACCAGTAATCCATAATGCTCTGTATAGTCCACTGGACTCCTTCTATTCTTTGCTCCTTACTCCCACCTCTTCTGGTACTCAATTCTGCATTCAGATTCCAAAGGTTCATTTGGTTTCATTTTGTCTGTTTTTCACTTTGTTTCTTTATATTTCATATGAGTGAAACCATCTGTCTTTCTTCTGAATTTACATCATTAGAAAATCCCTTACAGTTCCCTCTATGTTATCACAAATGGTGTGACTTAATCTGTATTATAATTGAGCAATATTTTATATATAGCACATCTTTATATCCATTATTCAGTCTTTGGGCACTTAGGCTGTTTGCTTAATTTGGATATTGTGAAAATGCTGTAGTGAACAACACTTTGAATTAATGTATTGTGTTCTTCAGATAGATATCTAGGAGTGGAATTTCTGGATTATTTGAGAAAACCGTTTTTAATGTTCTGAGAATCCATTCCACTCTACTTTTTTATAGGGTCTGTGTCAGTCTATAGTCTTATCAACAGTGTGCAAGGATTCCTATATCTCCACACTCTTAACAAACCTTGTTTCTGATCTTTTTGATTGGGTGGATTCTCATGAGTGTGAGATAGTATCTCAATGTGATTTTGATTTGCATTTCCCTAATAATAAGTAATGAAATGCACTTTTATGTGCATATTTGTGATCTGTATGTTTTTGAAGAAGCATGTATTTAGACCTCCTTTGCATTTTTTTTTAAATCAGGTTGTTTGCTTCTTGTTGAGTTGCATGAGTTCTTTATAGACCTTGGCTATTAGCACTTTATAGGATGTATGATATACAAAAATTCCCTTCTATTCAGTAGACTATCTTTTCTTCTTAGTTTCTTTTGTTGTGCAGCTTTCACAAATGTTCCCTTTGCTTATTTTTGCTTTTTTTCCATTGCCACTGAAGATGAGTCCCCAAAGATATTACTAAAGTCGATGGCACAGTGTTCCACCTATGTTTTCTTCTCTGTATTTTATGACTTCCGGTCTTACTTCTGTCTTTTATTTATTTTCAATTAATTTTTTGTGTACAGTGCAAGAAAGTTGTCTATTTTCATTGTTTTTTTATGTGGCTATCCAGTTTTCCCATGTGTTGAAGAGACTTTCCTTTCTCCATTACAAACTCTTGACTTATTTGTCATAAATTTGCTGTCTGTGGAACTGTGGGTTTACTTCTGGATTCTCAATTATAGTCCATTTTCTGTATGTCTATTTTTATTCTCATACCATACCATTTTGATTACCATCACCTTGTAGTATTGTTTGAAGTATGATAATATAATGCCTTCATTCTCTTTTTTATCGGGTTTGCTTTTGATACTCAGAGTCTTTGTGATGTCATACAAATTTGAAAAATGTTTGTTCTATTTCTTTAAAGACTGCAATAGTAATTTTGGTAGAGATTTCAGTGAATCTGTGTATTGCTTTGGGCAAAATGATCATTTTAACAATATTAATTCTTACAATCCATGAGCAGGAAATGTCTTTTCATTTCTTTGTGACTTCTATTTCTTCTAATAGTGTCTCATGGGTCTTGGTGTACAGTTCTTTGACTTCCTCTGCTTATATATATTCTGCTTATATATATATAATATTCCTAGATATTAAGTCTATTTTGATCACCTTTAAATAATTTGCTTTGTTTTCTTGATTTCTATCTCTTGTATTTTGTTGCTTGTATTTACACACAAACTTTTACATATTGATTTTGGAACTTGCCACTTTGTTGTACTGCTTTATTATTTCTAACAAACTTATGGTGATTTTTTAGAGTTTTCTATGTATGTTATCATGTCATCTGCAAATAATGTTTGCTTTATTTCTTCTTTTCTATTATGATTCCTAATCAAAGGAGTGTAAGAATTGTCCCAGCAGACCAGTTCCTGCCTGTCTCAGTGCCATGTGCATGTCCCTTTGCCTGGCAATCTGTTTCTCTGTATAGCTGACACCTTTCCCCTTTCAGATTTTTATTTGAAGTACACTATCATCATATAGATCTTCCTTGATAAACCTTTCCTGCTCTCTCACAGCACTTTGGGTTTTTTTTTCTTTTCTTTTCTTTTCTCTTCTTTTCTTCTTTTATAGCACTTGTGAACAAGGATGATGTCTTTCTTGCTCACCATCATATTTCTAGGACTGGTACATAGTGGGTACTTGATAAAATTTGTTCATTTAAAGATAAAATAGAAGGTTCAGTTCTGATAGATATTTATTTTACTTCTTCCCATGTGAGAATTTATCTGAGCATAAATTATACCAGAGTATAAAATATTTCACTTATTTTACAATGTGAAGCCATTTTCAGAAATATCATTTGCCCTTCTAAAAGATTTTGGAGAGCACTGGAGGGTAGAAATGTTACACTAAGCCTGGCCCAAGCCTAAAAACTGTTGTGGTCAAGCCAAACTTCTGCTGGGAATTTCTTTGATACCTGAAAACCTTCCAGACATCCAGTCATATATCTCTGCTTATTCCCAGAATCATCCTCGTTTGTTTTTGTTCTAAACTTTCTTTCATGTTAGTCCTTTTTCTGATAGTTTCATTAATTTAAACTATAAATATCTTTATGGTCTTCTCTAATTCCTCTTAGATGGGTTATGGAGACTGGAGGTTTTAAAACCAACCTATTTAGAGCTGATTCCATTTTTATAACTTGTTTTAATTATAGAGTGCTAGTTGGACAAAGTTGTACTAAAGTTATCTTTGGCCAAGTAATAAAATAAAGATTTCCAATACCTGCTCAAGTTTCTCCCTTTCCTAAAGTCACATATATAAATATAAATCTCCAAGGGTCCCTGTTTCTTCCAGTTACAATCAAATATCTCACTCACATCCAGCTAAATAGCAGATCAACATAGTGATTAAGAACACAGAACTTCCAGCCAAACTGCTGGACTCAAAACCTGTCAGCGGTTCTTTCTGTTTCTCCTTTATCAAGTTGCTTAATTGTTTTGGGTCTCATTGTCTTCATCTGTAAAATGAAGATAATAATAATACATATAGTTGTTAAGAATATTAAATAAATTGCTATGTGTCTATATGTATTTATAGATGTGTATATATGTGTGTGCACATATACATAGGAGACTGGAGATTGAATTTTAAAACAGTGCCATGTATGTCATATGTATTAAATTGTTAGTTAACATCATCATTATGATTATCTTCTTTTAAATATCCCTGTAACAGGGAACAACATATCCTCTTTCTCAACTCCCATTTGCTTCTCAACCTACTGCAGTCTGATCTCTAGCCCCCCTCTCTCTCTTGCAAATACCTCTCTTTAA
The DNA here is from genome assembly GCA_004024945.1 of Uropsilus gracilis. NCBI lineage: Eukaryota > Metazoa > Chordata > Mammalia > Eulipotyphla > Talpidae > Uropsilus > Uropsilus gracilis. Next base: position 13,161 of record PVHY01019788.1, on the reverse strand, counting down.
GGTAACCAATAACCAGTGTTGTCCTAAACACCAAATCCAAAGATACTTTTATCCACTATCTGCTGCATTTGACTTTGATTGCCACTCCCTTTGGAAGACTTCTCTACCTTCCCCTGGTTATCCTTATCTGTCTCTTTGAGGGATTACTGTTCTCTTCCAAGGATATTGCCAAGGATATTGCCAGCTTTAAACTTTCTCCCTAAGTGATAAAAGATGGGCAGTCAATGAAACATGAGGATTCTGGTGTCAGTTTGCCAGGGTAATTGACTCTAGTTCTAGCACACTCTTGTTAAATGGTTTGAAATATATTACTTAAACTTTCTTATGTATCAATTTCCTCACCTGTTATGTGGAGAGCATAGTAGAGATACTTCAGATGGTTAATGTGAAGATTACATGAATTATTATATATAAAATTTCTGAGAATAATTATTGACCAAAGTATTTGCTCTTATAATTAAGGCTTGCAAATAAAACTCAAAAGTTTCCTCAAGTCCCAGCCAAAACATTTAATTTCCACGTAAGTATCTTCATCTCTAGGTGCCAAAGACAACTTGAACACAAAAAGTCTGAAGCCATACTATAATCATTTCCCCTCACCAGTTATGCCTTTTACATTCCATAATCCAATTTCAACAGTACCACTACCCACCTAAACAGTTATTTCTAGTTTATCCTCTTCTCTATACTTGATTTTATGAGCCAATCATCTTTAGGATGAAATCCTACAGCAACTTCGTAACTTATACCTCTAATTTCAGTCTTGAACTTCTCAAGTTCAGACACCCAAATGATGTTCCTAAAATTTGATTCTGACAATGCTCCCTTCCCTTCTTAAAATCCTTCAAACCCATTCATCTTTAGGAAAAAATATGGCTCCAAGAGCTGACCTATTGTTATCTCTTCAGTCTTGTCTTTGAAGAATTACCTTATCCTAGAAGTTTAGCAGTCACAGAACACTTCTTACAAATTTCACTATGTCCTTCTGGAACATTCTGGCCTCCTGATCTTGTTCCAGTACTCCCTGTGCCTATTATGCTCTTTCCCCAAGTCATTTTTGAAGCCTCAACTAAATTGTTAGCTCTTCCAAAGAACTCTTCCAAGGTGTCCCTGGCACCCATATTCCCACACCAGTGAGGATTAGACATCTTTTCTCACTGATCTATGATATCATGTCCTTCTATCATTTCACTTTCCATGCTGCATTTAATCAGTAGTTTGAGCATCTGTAACAATTGAATTCATCTGTTGTACCATGAGTTGTAAGGCTGGAACTGTATTTGACACAGTTCTCTATTTCCCACTACCTGGGTAAGGGATGGCACACCACTGAAGGCCAATGAATGTATGTTGAATAGATGGGCTAACACTTGACTCAGTTATATCTGCAAAAAGAGGGCAGTAATTTCTTCATAATGTTCTCTATTTCTAGATAACCTTTGAAAACTTACCAGTACATGAACTCCAAGTGAATCTTCTTTATCCTTTTTATAGATTCAACTAAGCCTCAACATGTATCAGTCCATTTATCAATATTTGGAAATTTCTTCCTGCTAATCATCTAATGGACTCATACTAGACATTCAATCTGTCCTTTTGCTTTCTCCATTCTGAGAAAGTCTACAGTTATCCCCTAGAAATGTATCTCTGAGTTATTCTCCTATTGTGATAGCCTGGAGCCATTATACAAGTAGCATTCTACCCCCAACCTGAATGGGAGCTTCCTGAAGCATATTCTCAAAGGTTTCTTCAAATCTGGAATCAAGTTGGTGCTCAGTAAATAGTTATCCAAAAAAAATGAATGTCTGGATTAGCAGAAAACTGAATTGGCAAGAGTACTGGAGTTTATATACCCTGCTATTTATAATCAAGATGCTCTTTAGTAAATAAGTCTTCTTTGGTCTTATTCAAGAAAAGTAATTTCTAATCCTAAAGTCCATTTTGCTAGGTGTGTGCATTTGAGTAAACTTCTTTGATTTTTTTTTTTACAAGTCTCAAATCTCTGGAGTTTATGTCCTTTTCTGCCTTGTCCATAACTACAAATCAATGTAATTATGACTTGCCTTTCTTATGAAAAGTGCACAGAGAATATGAATTAAGTTCTCTCAGTTTAATAAAACCTCTGTGTCAAACAAGTAAACAGTGGACATAGACAAGACTATCAAGGAAATAGATCAAATTCTAAATAAAAAATAATTTAAAAACAGCTTTTATTCTTATTTCATTATATAATCAATTTTTGCTGCTTATATTTGCCCTTTTCTGTTTTCTACCTTAACTCTGCATAGTATATGAGTGTTTTCACACACAAACAAGCCTATATATGTATTATATATGATGTAATATATACATGTGCATATATATTATATATATTATATTGTTTATATATATTACTTCACTGCGTACCCTGTGGCTCTCCAATTTCTTTAACACCTGTTAACCATCTTAATCTTTTGTGCCCTCCACCTCCTCCATTTTCTTTCTCCTCCTCCTCCTCTCTTGCTCTATGTTTCAGTTCTGTTGGTTGTTCCTTATTTTTCTTATTCATTTGTTTTTTTTCTTATATCCTTCATATAAGTGAGACCATTCCTTTATGGCTTATTTATGAATCCTTCTAGCTCCATCCATGTTACTGCAAATGACATGTTTGTCCTCCTTGATTGATGCATAATATTGCATTGTGTACATATACGCCACATTTTTTTCAGCCATTCATTGGTTTGGGGGCATTTGGGTTGTTTCCATATCTTGTCAATTGTAAACAGAGCTGCAATAAACATGCACATACAGGTGTCCTTTTTAATTAGTGTTTTCATGTCCTCTAGGTAGAGTCCTTGTAGTGGGATTGCTGGGTCGAATGGTAATTCCACTTTCAATTGTTTGAGGGTTCTCCACACAGTCTTCCATAGTGCAAGTCTAGGAAAATACTAAATAAGAAAAAAGTCATTTGTGTGACTATCAGAATTGAAATTAAAGGAGATTTCTGTCTTATGATGGCTGATTCAACTGTAACTTTGCAAACTATTAGAAAATCAAATGTTATATTTTAAGGAAACAGACATTTAAGAAAGAATAACCTACAGTTTGGGAACATTTATTATATATCTTAACATTCTGGAAGAGTTAAATTTTCTAAATTGTCTTGCTTCTTGAACTCATAATCAGGATCACAAGGATCTGAGATGAAATTGACAAGCTAGAGCATAAATGGTTATTCTCTTATTCTTGTGATATACATTCACTAAGCTCCTATCATACGATAGGTACACAGTAGGAAGTCATACAGTAAAAGCCAATAACAAGCGCTAAATCTGGACTAAGGTTTAGACAACATACTAAAGGCTAGACTAAGTATTTGTCATGCATCATCCAAATCCTTCCACAAAATCTTTATTCCATTATCCTGCTTTTATAGATCAGAAATCAGAATTTAAGAAATTTATTGGTGTGGGGCTGTTTACATGACAATTTTTTAAATTCCTTTTTAAACAGCCAAGGTAAATACGAATTATGTAATACATGATAGTGGAATAATGCCTTCTAGATGTAGGAAAGTCCATTTAAAATGGAACAGAAAGCAATGTCTAAAAATAAACATAAATGCATTTGAGGTCCTTATTTTTAATAAAAATAGCTTTGCAAATCAGTGTTAAAACACTGACTTGTTCAATAAATGAATAGAAACCAAAGACTTGCTGTAGGGGAATAAAATTGAGCTAGGTATTCATTCCTTATAACAAAATACATTCCAAATGAATTATTATTTAAATTACAAAGGATGAAACCACAAGGAAGAAAAAAAGAAAAACTTGAGCAATTTTATTTGCAATTTGTGATCCTAATGTCACCAAGGGAAATACATCTGACTAGTAAAAACCTGCCATACACAAAATAAAAAAACAAAAGGCAACTAGGAAAATGTTTTTGTAATATGCCCCACATAGTTATTTTCTCTATAATTCAAAAATCTCTTATAAAATCAATGGAAAAAGTGAGCAAAGGCCACAAGCAATTCGTTTACAGAAAAAAGAAGATCAAAGGACCAAAAATGTAGGTGAAATGTTGATTCTTTAAAACAGTGAAAATTAAAATTAAAATGAGATTCCATCTACTGTTTGCCTATTTGCTTCAACAAAACTCTTTGAAGGCCATTAAAGAAGAAATTATCACAAACACAGAGTGGCTTTAAATATCAGAGAACAATAAATTAAATTTCTCCCTGGAGATATGAGACTTAAAGCTCACAGAGGAGAGCATGGAACACTGAGCTTGAATGTATAGTCTGCTGTTCAATCACTCCACCAAGCATTTCAAAGGATCAGAAGTTCCAAGCTGTATTGTCGTGTAAGCGTATATTTGAACTCTTGGAAAATTCATCTACTTACACAGGCCTAAAGATTTATTAAGGGTCCTTAAACTCATGGAGACTTCAAAACTTTCAAAGGATAACAATAATATGCAAAAGATCAGTTTCCCTTGATTTCTGATAATAGAAGAAACAAAATGATTCCCAGGAAGGTAATTATATGGCACTCAAGATCTGAACATGTTTCTTACCTGCTATTAAGATGTTAAAAAATAAATGACAACTTGATTTTTTGAAAACCTTCTTCTTTCTTCCCTTAGCCCAATGAAGTTAATAAGCCTAGTGAATTTGAATAGTTCTAAACAATTCTTTTAATTTAAAATTTTTAATCACCAGTTTCCTAGCATCCACCCTTGGACTTATCTTCACCTAATTCATTTCCCACATCAAAACTCAACCGAGGAGTCATTTCCTCTAGGAAGTTATAGAGTAAGTGAATTGGTCAGGTTTTTCCCTCCATTAGCCTCTGTTACCAATGTCTGTATTGTTGCCCCCTCCCAGGGGCAATATGTATGTGCCTGGTCCAGTGGTTATGTGCATGTGTGAATGGCTCACCTGGGTCTGGCAGGAAAGGAGAAAAGAGCAGTGTCACCCCAGGGTGGGTGATGTGGGGAGGAGGGGAAGAGAGCACAAAGAAAACACTAAAGAACACCAGAGAAAGTGTGGAGATTAATGGTAGTATGGAGGACTCACCTGGCTCCCAGCCTGACCCTGCCCTGCCTTGTGTGTCTGTGTAACTGCTAGAACCAATAAAGAACCTACCCAGATTTGGGATGCTTGTGCTACAATTGGCATTATAAACATGAATTTACATCATCATGTAAATCAGGATGATTTACAGAAATTTTTCCGGATACCACAACATAAGCCAAGTTCTTCAGGATTCCTTGGTTTTTACCAAACTCTGTCCTTCCAGAACTAATTGTAATTATAGTTAAACAATTGTACAGAAAGTTAAATAGCTGTAATATCATTCAATATCTACCATTTCTGTTAGGGTGCAAATTTCTTGAAAACAGATAATCTGGGTATTTTATTCCTCAAACACATACTGTTCCCTGTGACCTCCTTAGAGCACAGCACAGTTCACTGCATATATTAATTGCTCAATAAATACTTGTTGAATAAATAGTGTAGTACACAGAATAATGCCCTCCCCATGAGGTTCATATCCTCATCATCAGGTTCTGTGAATGCTCCCTTACATGGCAAAAAAAAAAAAACAAAAAAAAATGACTTTGCAGATGCGATTTAGAGATTACCTGGATTAATTGGGTGAAGCTGTTGAAATTCATGTATTGCTGAAAGATGAGAAAATGTGCTGAGAAATAGGCTGTTAAACATTTCATCATTGTGCAAAATGTATACAGTGTAGTTACACAAATCTAAATGGTACAGTCCACTGTACACCTAGACCACATGGTGTAGTTGACTGTTGTATGAAGTCCTTCATTGACCAAAATAGCACTAAATGACTCATAGCTGCAATCACAAGGAAGAAAGAAGATTATTGTGTAAGGGGAAAAAATAAACAGAAGTCAGAGTGATGAGGCCATTAGTCAAGGATTTTGCACAGTCTCTAGAAACTGAAAGGCAAGAACCTAGAGGACTCCTGGAATCCACAAAAAGAAACAATTCTATTGACAACTTTATTTTAGCACCCTAAGTCTCATTTTCAACTTCTGAATTTCTAGAGTAAAAGAATAAATTTGTATTAAGTTACTAAATTTGTGGTGATTTGTTATAGCGCATAGAGTTTAAAGTTAATTGCATGACACTGAGCAAAACTAAATTAATAACTTGAATGCAATAGAATTAAAAGCACAAAATGGAATATTATATTACAAAGACAACCCAGAGACTGAACCTCACCTACCATTTGACTAATTCAGTTGTTGGCCAGAAATAATGTGTTTAAATTTTCCCAGTATCCTCTATTAAGAACAATCTTTGGTGTCTAGCACTGGAGAATTTGTGCATGTGCCAGATGCTAGGGCATAGTCAGTCAAACGGAAAGTTGTGGAACTTTAAATAGTTTACTTAACACTACTAGGTCATGAATTTTTCATCTGTGAAGTGGGATTAAGAACCATTAGTTCTTATCTCACCAAGTCATATAAATTTGAGAGATACAGTATATACAATGCCTGGCATGTAACTTGAAGCATTGAATGCATAGAGCCTTTATGAATGATGACAATGAAGTTATATAGATATGGTGATACCAATAATAGCAAAATTAATGAATAATATCAGAAAAAAAGAGTAGAGTAAGGATAGTTTGGTTTAAAATAGATTCTTTTTTAAAGGTGTTGCCTAGAGAAAAGGATTGCAATCAAGTGTCTAGCTGTATCAATGATTCTAATAGCTCCATAGTGCAGAATTAGCCTAAGAGAAAGAAAAAAGAAAATTTAACTAGTGCCAAAATAAGTATGATAAAGAGACATCCAGTGATAAAAGGGAATGCATTTAGAGGTAGTAGCTTTTTCTCTTCCCTATCTTCCCCTTTTTGGACCCTGGATGAAGAAAATGGCACAACTGACTTCATTTCCCCCCACATATCTTAAAGTCATAAATGACCATAAGAATGGGAATGTGTAAAACATGATACTCAAATCAGACTTTGATGGAGCTAAATCCTACATCTTGGAAAAATAGCTGCCCTAGCATAAATTGGTACTCAGATGTCATCATGGAACAGCAAATTCTACCAAAGTCCAGACATATGCTGTTTGATAGTAACTTGTAAGCAGAGAGGCTTCCTACCTTTGTGATCTCCCACTTGAAAATAGTTATCTCAAAGCCTTCCTGGTCCTTTCTCTTAGCTTTTAGAATCTGCCTCAGATTGGAGTTATTCATGCTCCTTAGTACCTCTAACTGGAAGTGAAGTCATTGGAGATAGCTTCTTCCAAATCTTGTCCCAGTTTCAAGTTAACTTATACCATTGAATAGCCTGTTCTAGTCAACTTCTAGAAAAGATTCAGAGCAGATCAGTGAGCTTCTCCTCACCCACAAATTGCCTTATATATGTCTGCTCTTTGGCAATAAAAAACAGACTTTCAAAATCATCACTTCCCAGGGGTTTTCTCCTTTGTGGGAACCTGTCACCACTGTCAAAAGTATGAAATGAACTAAAGATACTTTCTGTAATTTTCAAATCTATTGCAGTTAGAATTGATAGAGAACTCTATCACTAAAAATGTTATCACGGTAGAAACTCATGACTAAAAGAATTATTTTTCTTAACTTCCTTCACTCATAAATGTAGCAGAATTCAATTATTTCACATCACGGAACTTAGGAAGGTCCAATTAGCGAATGTGTCCAATTCAGCAGCACTCTTAATATGTCAAGGGAAATTATACTGAGTTCCTGAACATATCTTCTACATTATGTTCTTTACATGTTTTACCATCATAGTTAATGAAGTGCAATGTGTTTTAATGGAAATATTGACTATTTGGGAAATTCTTTTCTAAATATTATTCCAAAACCAAAGAGTGTCTTAAAGTCTTGAATTTGTTAGTGTGTTGTAATTCTCTCAGAAGGATATTTAGTTCACACATTTTCCAAACCTTTTTTTAATTCTTTTTTTAAAAATACACATACTATTACTACCTACTAGCACACCTAGAGAATAGTTAAAAGCATGGACTTTTGTGCCAAATAAATCTATATTGAATCTGAACTATGTGACATCAGTTCTTTAACTTTGGACAAGTTATTTATCCTTTGCAAGCCTCAGTTTACTTCATATTAAAATAAGGGAAATTTTAGTTTCTATTTAAGACTTTGTGCATTGTTTTCTAATTACAGATTACCGTCAGTGTTTTCTCCCTGGCTATAAAGTCCCTGATGAGAAGATTGTTTCATTAATTAACATGTTCCTAGCTCTTAGCATAATACAGACACTGAATAAGTTATTTGTGGGATGAATGAATTTAATGACTGCACAAAGAAATCACTGACTGAATTAATATTTCTTTCTCCTTTCATCATCAGTCACATGCTTCCTTCTGTGCTTGTGCCTGGATAACATGAATTTCCACACTACTGCATAGGTCATTGGAATACAGAATCAAGTCTCTCCTCTGACCACATAATATTTTACATCAAACTATTTGTACACCATGTGATTTATATCTGTCATTCCACTGAGCTTTGGCGAAATCCCATAAACCGTGTTTTTCCACTTGTGTTAGATCTTCAATCTTTCTTCATTCTTGGAAACCTGTGTGTCAATGGTGGAAAAGGTATTGGAATCTGGAACTTCAATACATCAGTTCTGCTTGCAAAGTGGCCCTGGTTAAAATATATACCCTTTGTGTCTCAATTCTCTCATCTCCATAAAATGGGATAAATAATGCTTTCTTCTTTGGTAGTTTTAAGGATCACTGAAAAAATAGCATACATTTGTATAGACTGGTATTTTTATTATTGTAAAAATTTCAGCTGTGTATTGATGACAACCAACCCCAAATAAAAACACCACCACTATTAACATTTACATAGTGCTTATTACCTGAAAGGCATAAATCTAAGTATTAAATTATAAAATTCTCACCAGAAAATAAACAAAAACTTTTATCATCCCCATATTGCATATGAGGAAATTGAGACTCCAAGTGCTTAAGAACTTGCCCAAGCTACCACAACTAGTAATTGACAAAGCTAGGTTAAACCCACATATACTCTGGAATCAAAAGTCACTTTATTTTTTTAATTATTTATTTATATACTTTAAATGAGAAATAATAATGGGGACCATGATCTGTTGTTCAATATAATATTTAAAGAACTTTGCTGGAGATGGAAAGCTGGAGATGGAAATTCGATCCACCTTCAGCTGGATAACATTCTTGTATGTAAGTTCCCATTTGGCTAATGCTTGGTGGTGCACAAGTCCTACCAGGGCACCCTTTGTCCTAAAAACTTATGGTAGCAAGCACTTGGACTTTGTCTTGAATTCTATGATGCAAACAGATCAGAACCCAGGGTCAAGAAGTGCCATTACTCTGGAGTGTGAGAACAGTTAGTAGTCACCAAGTTAATGCTCTTGAGATTTGAAAAATTTGGACTGTCTCTGATTCGGATAAACACATATCATTCTAGATGAAAGTGTTTTGTGAGACACCATGGATACTGTGAACTCTGATGATCAAGAAAGTGTTGTCTCCTCCCCTTTTGTAGAAAGTGAGTTCATCACACCATTACTTCCTTGCAACTTACCAAGTTCTTGCATAAGGACAGCCAATATCCATAGTCATGGTTCTATGGACCATAACCACCCAAGCTAAGGGCTTACATTTTTGTGAAGCTATTTGATGATTTTCTCAGCAATCCACTCATAATAGTGTTAAATAGATTTTGAAGAGGATTTGAAGCTGGAACAAGGGAACACTCTTTTCAAAGGGAGAAAATAATGAAATCTTAACAGATTGCAGGATCAAAGGAGTCTTTCTGGAACAAGCACCTCACTGTTAATGAACACTGCTTATGCCTCAGACAATTGCCCTAGCTGAGTCAGAAACCTCATTCTGGTTTCTAACCACAAAAGTTTTATATCTACTTCACAATCCATTCCCCAAATTTTTCTCCAATCACTGATGATTACAATTGCAACCTCCATTCTGAAGGTTTAATTTTTCAGAAAATGGAAGAGTGATCCTCAGGCTTTAGAAACAATGACTTAAACATCCAATTGCTAACAGTCAAAATGTTGCCAAAGGGAGATAGCAATTATCTTCATTTTCATGTTGCTTACAATTTGCTCCCTTTTCCTGTCATTAAGACAAGCAACAAATTGACTTCTCTAAATGTTTGAGTCCTTACATCTTTCTCCTCATTGGTGGGAAGTGGGGGAAGACAACAGGGAAGCAGGCTTTTTTTAGACTCTTTTTCTGTTGGTATTGATACACTTGAACTGTGGGAGACACTGGTGCTCTAGTCAAGCCACATGAGGCTGCCTCAACTCCTTCAGGAAGACCAAAGAGCACCAATTATGCCTGGCATGGTGTGTCAGGTGTTCCTTGCAGTCCTGGTCAAATTCATAATTTTTGTTTGTTTGTCTTTATCCCACACTAACCACTCATTCCCTCAAAGCATTTAATTGGATCAAAGTCATATTGATTCACTCAAAGGGACCTAGATGATCTTTCCTATGATCTTTCCTATGCCAAAGTCCTCTCACTTCATCTCACTTATATTTGCTGTGGTTGCTACCAGTAGGAAGTAAGTTCTTTACCAGCCAGGAAAGTCTGGGAGGGCAGGTATGTCTGTGTTACTCATTGCAGGGATCTCCAGGGCCCTCACTGCAACCTTGTTTTGTAAGCATATCATTTTCTTTCTCAATAAGAAATAGGGCAAAAGAATGTATTGCTAAAGTTGTGCTCATTATTGAAAATTTGCCAAACATAGAAAATACCCAAACAAAATGTATTCACTCACTACTATTATTTTAGACATATTGCCTTACAGAGTTTTTTTCCCTGTGTGTGTGCATGTATGCAAATGGGGTGTTACTGAGACAGAGAAGCAGAAGACATATAATTAAGGCAAAGGAACACACACTAACTTCAAGTTCAGTATTGTGGAGTAGATTTTATGTAAACTTGGGCTGCTATAAAGGGCACCATAACAGAAAATATGCACCTAGATCTAGTGTTTTATTATTTTATAAGAATTTCCTGAAAAGTCAACATTGTATTCCATAAGATTGGATTTTGAATGGGCTTACTCATTCAGTCATCTTTTGATTAAAGACATCCATGTTTTAAAAGGAGAATTGTAATGACCTGCTTTGATCCTTCTGTAAGTGACTAGACCTTAGGTGTTGGAAAGTGAGGGGGAAGTGCCCAATGAGGGTACCAAAATATGTCCCCTTTGTTCACTGATCATGAAGATGTCTGGGAAGTTCAAGAAAGAGGCTAGATAGCCAGAACAATGGTGGGAACATCAGGAGGATTAAGGACACAACTGTTTGCCAGACAGAACTGTAGTGTTTCAGTGTTTTAAGGAACATGACTGTACAAGTACCATCTTGGTAACCCAACCCACCTAGAGAGACATATTTCTCTAAGCCACTAACATGCACTCTACAATGTCAGCCAAATTTCTGCCTCTGATATAAGAGCTGAAGTCTTCCATCTTTTGAACTTAGGCTCTCTGAATGCAATCTAGAACAAATACCAAAAACAGTGTTTCAAGATGATCTATCAAGGCAAACTTCCACTGGTTCTGCTGTGATTTTTTAAAAAGTAAAACATGCACTGGAAAATTCACTCCACCTGAGGCTCACACTGAGCTCTCTCTTTCCTGGACTCATGCTTACTCAACATAGCTGATGTCTTCAGAACATCACATGTCTCCAGAATGCGGAGCTTCCAGGGTGATGAGTAAGCAAAGGAGTCAAGTAGGAACACAAGGCCTGAGCATCCATTAGCAGCAGTGGCCAGCATCTCCCAAGAAGCTTGATCTACTTCAAAGTCCTATTCTATGACTCACTATTTCCACTTAAATGCAAGAACAGTGTATTCAGTTCCTGGACTGAGATCTACAGCACTTTCCCCATACCCCTACTACCTACACTTTTGGGTGAGAGATAAACAGGGACTGAAAGACAAATTTTCCAATTAACTTATCAGTTGTTTAGTAGAGGACAATTGGTGCAGGCTCAGGACTCTACATGAATGGTGTCCTATCATTTTCACAGCATGTTGTGAGGTAGGTAACTATAATTTCCTTGTTGCAGATAATTTTAAAAAATAGAGCTTACTATGCGTTAAGGAATTCTTCTGTGACTACTGAAGGATTCAGAGTGTAAATTTCTCAAGGCTGCACAGTCAGTAAGCACAGAAATGGGCTCAACCCCAGGTATGTAAACTGTGCAGGGAAGAAATGTGGCAGGGTCAAGACAAAAGCACTTATCAAGGGAACAAGAACTCTAAGAACCAGGCTGGGAGCATCCTTCACTTGCACCCCCAAGGTTACATTTCTCCTAAACCTCCCATAAATACACAAACGTAGTGGCCTTTAGGGTTCCATATCAAGAGTCATTGGTTATAATTAGCTAACTAATCTTGCAATGTAATCTTGGAAGATGCTGTTGTTAGCGGCTCTAGAAATGTTTGAAAATCAACAGGGGATGTTTAACCAGGAGAAGAATTAAAAATTGAGAGATAGAGTGTTACCTTGTCTGGTAGAAGCCAGCCCTTCACCCACAGCACAAGACATTTATGTTGGCTGTTGACATCCTCCTGCCTTAGGGCTTTCAGACAGGACACATTACTTCGGGAGATCAGCTTAGCAAGAGGAGAGGAAGCAGGGCTTTAGATGGCATCTCTACTGACACTGGCTCTGTGATCTACACCAGTTTCTTGTCTGTCTTAATTTCCCATCTGGAGAAAGGTCTTATTTCTCAAAGTTACTGTGGAGTTGAAATAAGACAATGTTTGCAAAATACTTAACCTGATATCTGGCACAGAGTAAATCCCTTAATAAAAGTGGTTATTAACATGAAATTGCCATCTTATGAATTATTTTATCACAGATTTATGGAATAATTTCTTTATTGCAATTTCTGGACATAAAAATTCTACAGTTGGCGACCCCGGAGGCTGCCATCCTATGGTTAATTAACCCAAGGGAATAAAACCCTTTCGTTAATTACCTTAACAGCCAACAGTCAAAAGGTAGATGGTAAAGTTACAGATGGTAAAGTTAACTATGGTAAAGTGCAGACATGGAGCTGAGATGGACAGGTTGTGTAATGTGCCTCTTTATGGGGATTCTGTGGG
>PVHY01019787.1:0-26742 GCA_004024945.1 Uropsilus gracilis | reverse complement strand
TTCTGAGTCTTACATGTTTCTTTTGTAGTTAATAGGATAATTAAAAATCACTGTTAGAAATAAATTAGTCTGCACTGCACTGATTGTCTTGCATTGGCTTGGTATTTTGGCTGAGAAGGCTGGGGATGGTGGTAAGGACCCACGAGTGGAAAGTTTAAACTGTGTTTTAAAGTTTTTCTTTTCTGCAGTTTTTGGAGCTAAAAGCAGAGAGCAGTTGGCTGGCTTTTGCATATCAATGGTAAAGGTGATCAGTGAAAATGCTAATGAAGAATGTGTAGCCTGCTTTGTAGAGAGTAGCAGGCAAATAAGAGTATCCAGTTAAGGTTAAAGGTAATTGCAGTTAAGTACTGTTTGTAGCCTGCTTTGGAGAGAGAAGCAGGCGGATAGGGGTAAACAGTTAAGTCAAGTCAAAAAGTCTCTTTTTACCCACTTTCAGTGAGATGATCAGGACTGAGAGACTGAGGATTTTTGGGCAATCTGGGAAAGGACTTTGGATAATGCTGAGAAAGGTTTTGGACAATGTTAAAGTAATCGGAGTTTTTCTCACATGTTTCTTATGTAGTTATTAGGATAATTAAAAATTCACTTTGTTAGAAATAAATTAGTCTACACTGATAGTCTTGCATTGATTTGGTATTTTGGCTGAGAAGGCTGAGGATGGTGAAAAAACCCACAAGAGTTTAAACTGTGCTTCTAAGTTTTTTTCTTCTGCAGTTTTTGGAGCTGGGAGCTGAGAAGCAGCTGACTTGCCTTTGCATATCAATAGTAGGCAAGTAGAGTGTAAATGCTAATAAATAGTTTGCAGCCTGCTTTGTAGAGAGAAGCAGGCAGATAGGTGTATCCAGTTAAAGGTAATTGCAAAAAAACTGCTAGTAGCCTGCTCTAGAGAAAGAAGCAGGCCTGTGTTGTAAGTCATAAAGTCTTCTTTATACCCTGTTTCAGAGCTATTGTGTAATCAGAAAACCAGAGTTTTTCTGGGAGTTTGGGCAGCCTGTCACCACCAAATGCCTATAGTGTAGAGACAGGAATTGAATCTTTAAGATACATTTTAATCAGGTAGCTGGCAACCTGCAAGACAGGTTGGGGTTGGGGTGGAGTGAGGTGGGTGTTCACATCCTAATGAAATTGCCTTAACATTTCATTTCCAGCTGGCTTTTTGTAGTTGAACAAAGACAGTTCGGCAGCAGGCTGGCCTTCCTGATGTCAGCAGCTTGTGACGTCAGTCCCCAGAATGTCTTATCGCCTTTGTGGACACCTGATCTCACGTTCCCAGAGTGCTGAGGCTGGTCTTCCAATAGCGCTGGCTCCAGCACTCCTCCAGAAGTGTCATTGGGCTTGTAATTAACTCAGAGAAGACAGGCCATAAACAATGTGTTTGAAGATTTACTATTCTACCCTACATGGTTTCTTGCCCGATCACCTCCCCCTCCAGAGCCGCTATAGTTTCCACAGTAGTTCCAAAAGGACAACCTAAGAGTATATTCTGGTCTAGTCTTTAAAAAACAAGTTTGGAATTTAGTCTTTTGATAACTCTTTGTCTTGTTCTTAAAACAGAATCCATAGTATTTATTCTATTTTGGTTAGGTAAAAGCAGTTAAATCCCAAAAGGCCTTGACATTTAGGGTAAATAATGTTTTATCTACTAATTTACTCCCTAAGCTCTATGATTATCTATATCCACTTAAGACACTGTTTGTTGAACAATGGGCTGTGTAAACACCCTGAGGCTCTTTTAGTGCTTTACAAACAATGTAGATGAAAGGTCAGGAGTGGACAATGAGAAGTATTAGTAAAGCTAGGTTAGCCATTTCTAAAGGTCTAAACTAAGAATTTCAATGTATGATTAATACACGGAAAACACTTCTGAACTTTTTAAAAAGATTATTCATCTTTACTTATGGAGGGGTAATAACAAAATAATAATGGCCACCATTTATTGACTGCTCACCTTGTGTGGGCTAATGCTGAGTGAATTGTGGTCTTATTTAGTTCTTGCTACTTTTGTGAAGAAGGTACTATGCTATTATCTCCATTTGACATAAACTGAGGGTTAGTGAGGTTAAATAACTTGCTCAATGGTCAAAAAAATTTCAACTAAGTCTGCATTTTAAAGAAAGTATTTTATTTTCTGTAAAGGATAAGAAAATATACAGAACAGAAGTTCCCCTTTTCTAACTAATGTTACAGACTCAAATTATTACTTATATATAAACACTGTGCTCTACAGATGATCGTTCATTAGTAGTCCTTTTGTTGTTAAATCAAACAAACAAGAAAAATTTGTCTAAGAATAGACTGAATTCCTGTATTATTTCCCCTGAATGGTCCCTTAGGATTTTATCAACTGAACTGAAGGACTGATGGGAGGAAATCATTGTGTGCAGTGTATCTATAAGTGCTTTAGATTCAGTTTTCAAAATAACTTTTACCCCTCAAAAAACATAAGTACACAAGAATGGGCCCTTCTTAGAAATCAAGAACAAATCAATCAATTTGAGCTGATATCAAATGCAGAAAAATATGTGGCCCCAAATACAAGCCCTGTATGGTTTTCTGCATGAGCAATGTGCTACGGCTAGATGCTCGGCGGCGGGAAGGGCACCTCACACGCAATTTGCATGCCACACCCGCACAGGCGGCACGTATACTTTATATGACTAATGACCTGTTTTCTTTAAACTGAAACTCTTGCTATTGTACTAAGATTCCTGCCCCAGTGATGCCCGAAGTAGTGGCAGACATTGACACCAGGATGAACCGAGGCCAGGAAAACCAGGAAGCTGATAACAAATTCTGGGGACTGAATGTGAACATTCCAGGAGCATCAACCATGATGGGCTGTCTGCTTATAACTGTCTTTGTTTAACCCACTCTAAGAGACCAGCTCACGATGAGGTGGCAGAACAATGTCTTCAGAGTGCTATTCCAACTATTCTCTCGGATCAGTGACCAGCGACCTGAAAAATGAAAGTTCTTCTAGATTCAATTCCTGTCCTGCTCATTGGTATCTGCAGTGGCAGGCAGCAATTTCCGCTGACATATCAGTAAGTCAGCATAAGGTTTGTTTGATGCAAATGTTATATGCATCTTTCCTTAACTCAGTCAGCTCAGATCAAGCATAAATCAGGAATCGACTTAATAATAATAATAGAAATAATAATAAACCAGGTCTTTTGACACTACTATGATACAATTGGGGAAGATAAACCAGGGTGCCTTCACTGGTCCCCCGTCCCATACATTCCCACTCCAGTAACTGCTCTCTTTTTGAAAGCAACTGGAGAGGTGGTGTCTAGATTATGCAACTAACAAGGCAAGATTTGGAGTCTGATGTTGATTCCCTGCTCTCCCCTCCCACCCACCCCCAGTGCTCACAGGACCTTGAAGTCATGGTTCTGGTGGCTGGTGGTACCCTGCTGGATCTGGACTTGCCCTGACTTTGCCTCATGTTCTCTTCTCTGCCCAGGGACCGCTCACAGGTTAGCATCACTAGCTGCCTCCATGATTCACTTTTCCTCATGGTGATCACCCAGGGGTGTTCCTATCAGGAGTGCTCAGTTCCCACAGCAGCTGCACACTTCAGGCCTCCTTCCGTGGGTGCTCCTGCATAGGGTAGTTCACTGGCTCACCAGGGACGGGGGGCAAGGGGAGCTGCGGGACAAGGGAAGAGGGTGGTGGGGTGGTGGGGCAGTGGTTATCAGGGTCAGTTCCCCCTTGTCTTCTGTCAGGTCATCTGGGCTTCCTTGCCCCTCCGCTGGCACTCCTCCTCTTGTCCTCCTGCTCAGCGTCTCTTCCAAGAAAGCAATCTTTTCAGTATACTCCTCCAGTTCCGTGCCCGTTGCATCTGGCTCTTTATCTGATTCATCACCTCCCTCTTGACTCACAGAACTACCATGTGACCCATCTCCAGGGTCAGTTCCTCCTGGGCTCGCTCCTCTCCTGCTGCGGTGGCAAGGGTCTCTGAATCTGGTCTGAGAGCTCTTTGTCTGCCTTCTTGGTTTTCTATTCTTAGTCCCAGAGCTTCAGCATAACTCCTTGGCCTGCACTGTCTGCTCTTTCTCTATCAGCAATTTTCTTTTCTTCTGTGTGGCCGGCTGCTCCACTCCAGCTTCTGGTGCTGTTCCTTCCCCACCTAGACTCTTAGCCGATGCATTCCATGGTATGTAGTTTCCTGTGGCATGTGGATTGCTAGTGATTTCACATGCTGAGCAGATTGTGGATTCATCAGCAGAGAGCATAGAATACAAAGTCAAATGCCTTCTTGCCCATGGACTCAAGACAAACTTTTTGCCACTGAAGTGATTTTCTAATTTCTCTCCATGGGAAGCTAATCTCTGGGGCCAACTCATTATCTTTCTCATAAATATCAAGTCTAAGGGCATCCACTCCAAGTTGTTCCATATTTTTTTATGTCAAAATACTATCTGAGGGATTACAAAGATGTGAAATTTATATATAAATAAATTATTTAATTTAAAAAAAAACCAAAATACTGAGACTTATTTACTGTCATTCTATTCTTTTGTATGTCTTTTTTTCCCCCATTTGTTTCTTCTTATTCATTTATTTGGATGACTTTCCCTGGTGATTTTCTCAGTTCATTTCTACTTATGAGTCTTTATTCTAGATTTTTGCTTTGTGGTTAGCATGAAGGTTATATAAAACTTTCTAGGTATGTAAAAGTCCTTCTTGCTCTGGAACTGACTCACTCTTACTTAAGTATATGAGTTCTAACCTCTCCTTTCCCATTAGTATTTTGTTGTTATTTCTTATTACTCTTGTTTGTATTTCTGATCCTATATTCCTATTGTTCTTTTGCCCAAGGTTTTGTATTTTTTTTTTCCTGTCCAATTCCTCTCAACATTTCTTGCTTGGCAGGTCTGGTGGTTGTAGTTTCCATTAGGTTTTGCTTGTCTGTGAAGCCCTGTACCTCACATTCATATTTGAATGATAATTGTGTCAGATAGAGTGTTCTTTACTATACTTTCTGTCTGTTAGTATTAGAAATACTTGACTTTACTATTTTCTGATTTGGGAGGTAATTGCTGTGAAATCTGATGAGAGGCTGCATCTGGTGTTCCTTTGAAAGTTACGTTCTGTTTTTCTCTAACAGTTTTTGATATTTTTTCTTCATTTTTGACTCTTGACAGTTTAAGATAATGTGCCTTTGTGAGGGTCATTTTGCATTTAGAAATCTGGTTGGTCTTTCTGCCTCCTGGGCATCTTTGCTTGTTTATTAGATTTAGCTTTTATTTATTTGATTAGTATACTGCCTCTCACATTTTTTTCTTCCCCTTTAGAAAAGGGGACATTTTGCTATTATGTATTAATATCTTATTGTTCAAATACTCAAATATTGCTGTTAATTATTAATATTCTTGTTTATACTTCTGATTCTATATTCCTATATACCCTTTTATAGAATTCCTTTATACCCTTTTCACTCCTCACCTTCAGAAATACTCATTATTCTTATGTTTCTTTTCCGATTGTGTCTAATGTTTCTTGTAGGATTTCTTCATTTTTTTCCTAGTTTTTCTTTTTCTCTCTTCTTCCAATTGGGTGATTTGAATGTTTCTATCTAATCTCTGTCTTCTACTAGCTTAATTCTGTTGGAAATACTTTCCATATTTGTCCTTACTTATTCAATATCTCTTTTTGTGTTCTTTTAATATATTCAAGTTCTTTGGTAAAGAAATTTTTTTTGTTGTTTCTGGATCTCCTTTTACCTGTTCCTTTTTACCTGATCTCCTTTTACAGATCCTTTACCTGTCTTTCAGCATTTGATTACTCTTCCTATATCTCATTTTTCATTTAAAAATGTTTTTCTGAACTCTTTATGTTAGCTTCTGTATCCTTTATGTACATCTTTATATTTCTCTTCTTGTTCTACTTTTTCATCTTGTGTTCAGATGGTCTCTGCTTCCTAGGCATGTGTGTTACCTCACATATATGTTTTTGGGTTTGGGTGTTGTACATTTAGCTTTATTTGTTTTTCTTCTTTGTTTTCCTTGGCAGCAGTTTGGGGAGCGTAGGGAAACCAAGACCCAAAGACTCAGTCTTAGTCTTGGTGAGAAGGAGATCACAGTGTCAGACTGAGAGATCACCTCTTTTTTCCTCTTTCCAAAGCATACCCTGTTCAGTATTTTGGGGATCCTAAAACCCTACCCCACCTCCTTGCTCCTCCTTTGCATGTTTAATCAGACATGAATCACCTGGCAAGGATGACACGTAAGATATGCAGAGCGCAAGCCACCAGAGACAAGATGTCTTGCTCTACTTGCCATGGGGTGTAGGCACAAGTTGTGTGTCTTGTTTGCCCAGTAATAGTCATTGTGCCTGGACAAGGAGCCTGGACTGCCAGGCATCACAGATTTCTGTCTTAGGGATTTTTGCAGTGAATGGGAGAGATCTCTTCCATGCTTTCTGCTGGCTTCTTAACTCTATGAGAACTGCCACCAACTTTCCCTTGCCCGATCTTTCAGGGCGGACAGGGGACAGAGCTTCTGATCTCCTGGCAACGGAACCAGCAACCACTGAAATAGCAGTGGTCCCACTTGTGAGTTCCCATTTGCACCACTCCATTTCCAAAAAGTTTCTCTGGTAATATTCACTACATCTGGTAGGACTGGTGGCTACCCCTCCCATCCTGTTCCTTCCAACCCATCCCTCCCACCTCCCCTCAGCTCAAAACTTTCAGGGAAATCCCATGTCTCTGTCCCTGAATCTTCAAATCTGCCTTTGAGCTAAATTTAGTTTCTTTTCTTTTTAGTTGTGTTTAGGGTACAGGGTGACTCAGATCTCTCTTTCCATCATGTTTTATATTTTGGATTAATTATAATGAAATAATCAATGAATTCAATTCTGAGTTATACTTGCTAAGTTGCAAGTGCCCAGTACCTATATGTGGTTAGCAGCTACTGTGAACTCTATTCAGAGACCTATCTAAATGTGGTTGGGAAACTATAAAGAGGCTCCCCATGCATGTATAAACCAGAAACTCGGGACACTATGCGCCTTGCATTTCTTACTGTATACATCTTCAATGGAACTGAGGGGTAGTGCCTCATTAGGTTATGTAAGGGGTTACTACAACTGGATTTGGGAATGTTTATAAGGTTTGTGATGAACACATTATCCAAATCTGCTGTTTCTTCTGTTGTTTTCTAATAGACTGAGGTGATTTTTGCTTGTTTGTTTGAGGTCAATACTACCCTATTGGATAACATGTATAAAGAGAACATTTCCATCCTGCAGAAAGTTCCAGTAGACAGGATTCCAGATATTTAGACTATCAAGCACCAAGTTCCACAATAAAGACAACTACTTTATTTTTATAATTTTTAATTTCAGTAACATTGCCTTATAATATCAAATAAGATTCAGATGTACATCATTATAAATTAACATGTCTATATGCTGTATTAACATCATCACTAAAAGTCCAACTCCATCCTTCACTATACAATTGACTCCCATTACATGATTTACCCAGATAATGTCTCCCCTCTAGTTTTCCCATAACCATTTGTTTGTTCTTATAGTCTAAGGTTATTTTTTTGCTTTAGTTCATTCATTAATTTGGTTTCTCTATGTGTCACATAAGCGGAATCATACTCTGTTTGAAAAGACAAATATTTTAAAAAGCAAGGGTGGCTTTGAGAATCTAAAAGCCAAAGGAGTATTGTCCTTAAGTGGATTTGTATTAATTTGGGCTACGCTGACTATGCCTTTCCACAGCTAGCCCCATTATTTTTATTATGGAGAGTAAACAATCTTCCACTTGTTACCTACTAATGTGGCGTAGACAGTAAATAATACACGGCTAGCTAGTTGCTGTCAGGTGTTTGCTTGGGTGGGGGATTGCAACACTCAAGGGCAACCTGGGTGGCCTAACCTAGCCTTTCTCCACCAGGCTATGTGCCCCAGGGGAAATACCAAGAACATTAGGGCATTTAATGGTCCTTCCCTTCTCTGAGATGCAATTGTTGACCAAACTTAGAGAATGTTTTCCCTAGATTTGGTCCTGATCATGTTTTAATTTGTCTCATCTCATCAACTATTTCCACACAGGAATAGCAAGTGGAAGTTTGTGACTGAGACCTACTCTGATCCATACTAGGATGGACACAAGCCCCTTCGACTCATAATAGCTGCTCACGGGGCCAGCAGTTTGTGTGATGGAAACTGGAAATTGCTGAGGGGAAGGGGTGTAGTTGTGCTTTTGAAAGTCCCTCCTTTCTGCAGGTCTGAGGAACATAAATTTACCTCAAGTCTTTAAAGTTAATTGAAAATCCTTCAAGCATATAGGTGTGCTTTTGAGCTGTCAGGATATTGTGGAATAAATGACCCATTGGGGACCTTTGCCATGAATTTTTTTAACAGGCACCAGTGGCACAGCTACTAATTCCTATAATTCCTATTCATATAAGTTAATGATTTATACAACTTCATATAACTATATAGATGAATCAGGTCCTTTTTTTTTTCAGAGTAGAAGACCTAGCAGAAAAGTAAGCCATGAAAGAAATGTAGCACAATGATTTTTTTAATGCCCCCCTCCTTCACTATTCCTCTGGCATGCTCTCATTCTTTCTGCTCTCTCTGGTACTCATGTATGTGTCCTTTTGTGTGTTCTCTCTGTGCCACTTTGTCCCCTCTCATAGACCCAGGTGTGCACAATTACACATGTGCAAACCTATTGGACTGCACAATTGTAGGGAAGACACAGTACTACAAATGTTGGTCACAGGTTAATGGAGGAAAGAGCCTAATTCACTTACCCTATGTCTATTTTCACGAAGCCTTTGCCCAGGCATCCACATTTCCACTGAAGTGCTCAAGGAAGTGGATGGTATAGCGTAATGAGTTGGTCAGGCTTTTTCATCCATTAGCCTCTATAAACAGCACTTGTGGTATTGCACCCTCCCCATAATTGTGTATACACCTGGCCCAGTGAGTGTGCACATGTGTAAGTGTGCACACCTGGGCCTAGAGAGAGGGGATAAAGGAGCACAGAGAGCTTGTGAGGGAGCATGAATTGAGAGAGTACAAGAGAAGACCAGAGATAGAGACCAGAGAAAGAGAGTGATGATTCCTGAGGTGCTTGGGGGCTGGCCTACCTCCTAGTCCCCCTGGCCCTGTCCTGCTTGGCTCTGCCTGGTATGTCTATGAAAACTGCTAGAACCAATGAAGAACCTGTGCAGATTGATGAGCCTGATGCCTTTGCACTACCAACAAGCTGGTTACATTACAATTGGTGGTGAGGATCCTAGCAATGCAATGGGAGGTTCGAGCTCCAAAAGATACTGGGAAGCCACTATTCAAGTCCCTGAATTGTTAATTGTGTGGAATGTGCAAAGCTATGTTAGCAGAGAAGGAACTGAAAGCATTTTCCACTCTGGATTCTTGGAAACTACTCGTGGTGCATTTCTGCTTGTTGGCTCATTCACAAATGAAACTTCAGAGGAAGCAATGTGGGCAGGACAGAGGCAGAGCAGAAGTGTCCAACCAGTTGGTGACTTGGGCCATATGAATGGTGGGCAGGAACTACAGAGAAGAGTGCATTCACACTCTCTCATTGTGACCCGGTCACCCCAACTCAGCTATCTCATCTATTCATTCAATATTCACTCCAGCCTAAAACCAGACTGAACAAAATGATCAGTGATTTTTTTTTTTTGGGTGGTGGGGGGAGTTAAAGTGTGTAACTTACATCCCAGTTGGAGTAGGTTTATCATTGGTTGTAGCAGACAAAGAATGCCAAAGCCCTTGAAATTACCTATGTAGAATTATTAATAACAAACAGCAAAGAAAGAGCTACTTACGTTTCTCTCTCAGGTTCTCTCTCACCTTCCTCCTCTCTCATGCTCTCCTCATGTGCTTTTTCTACCCTTTCCAGTTCTCCATGATGCTGCCCTTTTATCTTAGCCTCCTAGGCCAAGGTGTGCCCACTCACACATGTACATGCCCCTGGGCCCAGGCATGTATAATCATGGGGAAAGCTAGACATGGAGGCTAATGGCAGAATGGCAAAAACCCTGAAAATTCATGTACCCTACAGAAAGATAGAGACTATTCTATATCCCAGTTCTCTACTTCTTCATCTCAATTGTGTTTGCTGCCCACCACCACCATTCCCTCTACTTGGCAGACCTAGCTGCATACACCTCACATCTGCTAAGTTTTGACCCTGAACTAATAGAGCCATCTCTCATTTCTCATCAGAGACATGGACTGCTAAGACTCTAAGAGAAAGAGTCACAAGACTGTTGTGCAATACCCCAGGCAAGGCAGGTTCATTGTTAATCTGCGCAGATGAGGAGAGAATTTCAGAGCTTTCAGTAACTAACATGCCTCTAACAATGAAGCAGGGGACTGAACACTGGTCATTAGGCAGGAGGCAGCAGCTGAGCTCCCAGCCTCTGAGTGATAGAGCGAACACCAGAGTTGAGGAGCTGCTTTTCGGACGCGCTTCTAGGCCCAGGTGTCCACCATCACAGGTGTCTGTGCCCTGTGCTCAGGTTCCCGAGTGCCCTCCACAGCAGCACATATAGGAGTGAAACCTGGGAGGAAAGCAAAACTCCAAGTAGCAACTGTAGAGGCTGAGGTGGGAGGCGATACAAGAACCGAGTCACTCCATTTTCCTATACAACTCTGCGGCTTAATCCTAACACAATAATGCTCCCCAGCAGCCCTTTCTGATGTGCCTTCCATCCTTCTCCCCAAACTCACTGAACCCTTTCCCTCAGTCAGCAACTTCCCTGCCTCCCCACCCCTTTCACATGCTTTACCTCCTCACCACATCCTTCAGACCCCATCCCCACCCTCACTAAAGGAGACCTTCCTGTTCTTTGATGGAGAGCAGTCCCACTCCAGCCAGTTCCTCTCCTGAAACAACTCCACTAGCTTTTGTTTCTGATTCTTTTCTGTTTAGTGCTGCTCACAAGCCCATCTCCATCTCCCAGCTACTATGCTCTTTTCTCCCAGCTTTGCTCTTCCTTAAAGGGTATTTTGCACTTACCTTGTATCTCACTATTCGACCCACTTGTAGGATAAATGAGTTGTCAGGGTTTTTCACATCTTTCACTATTAGCCTCTATGACCAGCACCTGTGGTATTGCACCCTCCCCATGACTGCACACTCAGGGGCTCAATGGACATGTGCATGTGTCCGTGTGCACACCTGGGTCGAGGAGGCGCTCCTGTTAAAAATTCTGTGAAGATGGGCCAGGCATGGTGGCTCGTGCCTGTAAGCTTCAGCCTATGAAGCAGCCAGGGCTAGGGATTGCGGTTCGAGTCCTGCCTGTGGCCCGTAGCAAGACCTAGTTCCAAAAAATAGCTGGGTGTGGTGGTGCGCACCTGTAATCCAGCTACCTGGGAAGCTGAGGCTGGGGATTGCTTGAGTCTGTGGTACCCCAGGCAATGAGAGTGTGTGGGTCCACGGGCAAAAATAGAGAGACTAGTCTAAAAAAAAAAATTCTGTGAAGATGATGCCAAAGGCTGACATTCTTCAAGATGCCAGAAATGATGAACCTTGCAAAACAAGTGGCGTAGAAGGCAGGACAGTTAGGGATGCAGAATACAGGGATGTAGAATGCTGACAGATAGGGAACCCTCTGAGAGTGGGGAAGACATGGATGGATGGCAACCACAAGCAGGTGGTATTCAGTGGCCAGTGACTATCGGTGGACATGTTCCAATCAATGGCCAGAGGCAGACAGAGCCATGTGGCAGTTGGAACAGGTCTTATATGATGCAGAGGAGACAGGGCAGATCTAGTGCCTGAGAGGCAGCAGGGGTGATGGGATGTTCTGTGAGAGTCCATGCTGAGAGAGTGATCCAGGGTACATGAGCTGTGATCCAGTTACCATGCTCTGCAGGATGAGATATGGAAATTTAGACAACGTTTAAGATTTCTAGAGGAAAAGACCCAGAAAAATGACCCACCTTCCCAGGGACACTAGATTCCTCCGGAGAGGAGGAGGAGGCATGTCCCATGCTTGAGGTTTGCCCAATGTTGACAAAGAAAATGAAACTCCAGGCTTGCCTGGTAGAGATACAGAAGATGAAAAAACAACATCCATGGCCTCAGGGCTCAGGCTGCTGGGCCAGCACAGATGATAGAGACAGAGTTCGTTGTGTATTGCCCATATACACAAGCAAAACTGGTAGACCAATAAGCAGTTCTACCAGAAACCAGGAGAACCCTTGGCAGCTTCACTGCTATGTTTGTGGTACTGGGAGTGGATGGTGTAGGGCAAGTTTGGTCAGGCTTTTTCCTTCATTAGCCTGTATACCCAGCACCCAGGGAATTGCATCTTCCCCATGATTGTGCAGTCCAGTGAGTGTGTGCATGTGTGAGTGTGCACATCTGGGCTAGGAGAGAGGAGATAAAGGGGCAGAGAGAATGCAAGAGAACATGCATGCATGAGCATGAGAGACAGAGCAAGCGAGCGAGTGAGCAAGAGAGCGAATACCCAGAGAAAGTGTGAAGATTCCTAGGAGATTGGGGGACTTGCCTGTCTCCTTTCACCATCCTCTCTTTCACCAACCTCTTTCATCAACCTCTCTTTCACCATCCCTGGCCTGCTCTGCCCTGCCTGGTGTGTCTGTGTAACTGCTAAAAACAATAAAGAACCTACACAGACTCGTGAGCCTGATCCTTGCCCCAACAATTGGCAATGAGAATGGTTACATTACAAATGGGATATTTGAACAGCAAAGGAGATGGAGAGAATGGCCTCAGTACTTTGCACCTATTGTAGAGACAGCGGCTGCAGAACAGCTGCCAGTATGGCCAGGGAAATCATACCCGCTGGGTTGGATCATGGCTGCTGTGTGAACAACTTGGGCTGATAAGGAAGATGTGCTAGAGACTGTGAGTAATGACTAACGTACACTGAGCAGCGTAGGTACATCATGAACCGGACATGCAGCAGGCCACGTTTAATGCAAACACTCATGGTCCTGATGATGAACCATTCATAGCAGAAATGAGGGTACTGAAAAATGCCTCTCATTCTTATTTGGGTCTCTTATGGCAACTCTGACCCCCTAGGTGGGACATCAAATTCATGACATCACCACAAAGGTAGCCAGTTTGGGTGAAGTCGAGAGCCAGTGCTCTCAGAAGGGACGATGGATAATTGTTGATCAACTGAAAAGAACGCTGGAAAGGGCAAGCCAGTCTTGGAAAGTCACAGAGCCTTTTAAAGTCCCTCACACCCAGATGTGGATGGATCTAGTGAGAGCAGGTATAGGTTGTGCTAAAAAGTACATGCACGGCCCAATCCATATCTACTCAAGTCCTGGAGACAATTGTGGGAGGACCAGAGATCTACATATGAGAAGATGGGCTACTGTGAAGAGGAGAGCTGGAGACGCCAGACCCCAGGCACATGCTCTGCACCTGGAGGACCACTGCGGCTGACCCTAGCCTGGGGGAGGCCTTGTTCACTTTTG
The DNA here is from genome assembly GCA_004024945.1 of Uropsilus gracilis. NCBI lineage: Eukaryota > Metazoa > Chordata > Mammalia > Eulipotyphla > Talpidae > Uropsilus > Uropsilus gracilis. The sequence continues at coordinate 13,278 of PVHY01019787.1, read as the reverse complement.
AATAGGGTGAGGGCCGAGGCTCATGGGGGGTGGGCAGGGTTCTGCAGCCACATGTGGAGCTTGCTATCCCCAACCAATGTGCAAAGGGTTTTGGCCTTAGTAGGTATGGGGGAAGTGCACCTTGTTATAGGAGAAGCCAGGGAAGTTTCAGGGGTCTGCTTGTTACATTGATGGCTACAGAGGCTGGAATGTCAAAACGACAACAGTAAGATTACCCCATGGGGATTGGGTGGTTACCCCGCCAAAGGAATACGAAGTGTATGTTATCACCAATCCTGGACTACACCCTGGGGGTGGACATGCACCATGGCTTGTGGCTGCGCCATTCAGACACAGCCCGTGTGAGACAGTGTGGGACAAATTGATGCATTATTGGGGTTTGGGTGTTGAACCTGGCATGTAATCATCCCAAACAGGGTAGGTTCATCATCAGTTGTAGCAGACAGAGAATGTTGGAGCCCTTGAAATTATTTTTTAGGAATTTTAAAAATTAATTTATTTATATATAAATTTCACATCTTTGTAATCCCCAGGGTTCACCCCCCTACTTTTTAGGATTTTTAATAACAAACAGTAAATATATTACCATTTAAGTTTCTCAGGTTCTCTCTTTCTTCCTTGTGTTCCCCTCATGTTCTTGCTCCATGTGCTCTCTCCTGCCCCCACCGCCCATGCTACCTTTGCTACCATTTTATTGCTGCCTCCCAGGCCAGGTGAGCCCATCTGTATATGTGCATGCCCACTGGACCAGGTGTGTACAATCATGGAGAGGGTGCAAGACCACAGGTGCTGATCATAGAGGCTAATGGTAGAAGGGTGAAAACCCTGAAAACTCATTTATCCTACAGAACTTTGAGCTGGTTTTGAAAGCAGATCAAAATGTTCGAGCGCCCATTGGCATTCATTAGGTTCAAGCTTGCTCCTGCACCAATCAAGTCTTGGAAACAGCTGGTTTTGAAAATGAACCAATCAGGTTGGAAAGGCAGGTACCCTGATGGGGGGTGTAAGCAGGGACTTGGCTCAGCTTGAGGAATCTAGGAGAGAGGATGCCTGGGAGGAGAGCTGCTTGGAAAGGACTGGAGACAGTTGGGAATTGAAGACTTGAGAGGAGTAGGCTTGAGGCTGTGTGGGAAGGCTATGTGGGAAGGTGGCTGTAGAGGTATGACTCAGCTTGGGAGACGCTTCAGGAGGAGACAAATTCTGGCTGCCGGAGAGATGGTGCTGTGATGTGGCCTGTGACCTGTGACCTGTGACCTGTGACCACCCCAGCTTTTGGAGGTTGGGTGGTTCCACCACTTGCTGCTGGGCTACCAGCTCCAGACTCTGATGAGAGGGCCAGCACCATCTTGCACAAGAAGCATTTTGTTTGGACTGCTGGCTACCATGGACACTATCTCAGGTAGGACAGCTGGCCATTGCGACCTTAGGAGCATTTCTTTATATCCATCTTATCCTTTGTAAATGAACCTTGCTATTGCACGCTGAACCCGAGTCATATCTTGCAATTACGAGCACATGGGTGAAAAACTCACAAACTGTGACTGCCTTTGGACTCTTCCAATCTGACTTTTACCACTATGGAAACTGCATTTGCTAAGGCAGCCCAACTCCTCTTGGATATTAAATTCAGTGAAATTGTCGCCAACTGTAAGTTTTTTACCTTCCTTTAACATTTGACATGGGTGGAATACTTTGCTTTTCAAAAGACATTTCTCTTGTGATTTGTCTAACATTCACTACTCTCTTTTGATGTCTGCCCCTCCATGTGTCTGGTTCTTACTCTACCAGGCTTAATCTCAACCTCCTTTGAAGAGGGGGTATCCGCTACAGTTGATGGGTTAAGCAGGCATCCCTCTGCTGAACATGAGCCTGCCTCCAGTGCCCCTAGTCTGTGCAGCAAGCTGGGGGTGTGGGGGGACCCTCTGATCTAATCACTGTTCTTTGGAATCTGCCACAGCTGATTCCCTGTACTTAGCTACCTGGTATCTAGGGCCCACCTTGCTACTGATTTCTGGTAAGTGACTTAGCAGCCTGGGACATTTTTTTCTCCTTAATTTTTTAAAAAAGTTGTGTAAATAATACTGGCTTAGATTTTAACAAAAATTCAAAGAGAAAAATATAAAAAATGACAGTTCCCAGCATAACCCCTAGCCTTTTTCTTCCACTCAGGTAATCTGTTAGCCTTTGGTCATACCTTTTCCCAGGCCTTTCTGTGCACTAGACATTCATATTATACATTTTTTAAACAAATTAGGATTGTTAAATACACTCAGGTATTTGGTGGGTTATTGCTTTCTATTATCCCACCAAGAGAATTTTACTGTTTTTTTGCTAATTAAGGACTTCTAGGAATAGTGTTTCTAGTTTTACTTTATGCTGCCATTTCACTGAATATATTACTTCTAGTGTGTTATTAGTAAATACCCTAGGATTTTCTCTCTATAGAGTCAAGTAATATACAACTAATAAGAAAAGACAGGATCATATATTTTAAAATCCAGCATGTCTAGAACACTGAAAAACCATGATTATCATTAAATTTCCAATAAAAATGGAAAATTTAAGGCCTTTATCCTTGTTATCTTTCTAATCTTAAAGACAACGAACCATCACTACATATATTTTGTCTTAAAATGTCAGTCAAGGCTAGATTTTGAAATAACTACTGCTACTAAAGTATATTAATGATTTTTATTAATAGGTATACTTTTATTTTTATATCCTAAGCAAGCCAATCCTTTAATATTCTTAAAAGATTTTATTTATTAATATTTGATCTTAAACTTTGTCCTTCAAAAATTTTGCTTATTTGGACTACAGGTATGTCCTATTTTTTGAAGCTTCCCTCTACACCATTTAGTTTTTAGGAAAGACCTACATTTGTATCTGTTTTCACTAACCTAAAGAAACTTGATAAATAAAAACTGACAGTTTTAATTTGAGTTTTTAAATTCTAATGAGATTCATCCTTTCCCAAAAGTTTATTGACCATTTGTATTCTATACTACATTTTAAGTTTCATATACCTTTTTATCCGTAGAGACTTTATGTCTTAAAAATATTAACTGACATATAGGACAAATTATTTTACTTTGCCTTAATACATTTTGATTCATATGTGCTAGGGGTTTTTCCATCCAGAGGTTTCATTTTTTTCATTTTTAGTCATTATTTATAGCACATACATATTTAGATTTATTACCTGTTCTTCATGATCTGCATCTTTAATCATTACCAAATATGTTCACCTTGTCCCTCTTAACCTCAAGTCTTCAGGATGCTTGTGACTATCCAGTAATTTTTGAAAGTGGTTTTACATTGTCAAATTGTCAAAATGACCAATATCTATTTCTAACATTCTGACTTGCTTTACTGGTTATGTATTTTTTCAAATTCCTTCCATTTTGTTGTGAATGACTGCATATCATCTCTTCTTGTGGTGATGTAATAGTCCATGGTGTGCATGTACTATATCTATTTGATCTACTTGTCTGTTGAAGGAAATTTAAACTGCTTTGGAAATTTCTACTTTTAATACACCCAAGTCTATCTTTTCATTTATGTGTTTGTGACTTTGCTGTCAAGCAAACAAAACTATTTAAAACCCCAAAGTTGTGTAATATTATTATTATTTTCTAAGTTTACAATTTGAGCTTTTATTGTTTGTCTTTATAGTTAGAACATTAATATGTCTGTAATTTATTTTTGTAGATGATTTGGGTTGAAATTCTAGCTTTGTTTTACTTTAAAATGGATAGTTATTCTTACTAGAGAAGTATTTTTCTTAAAACTAGAAATAAGGAAAAGAAATATGACTCCAGCCCTAGCACCATTTTGGGAAAGACTGATCTTGACACTGAAAAAAATTAAACTATATGTGTATGTGTGTGTATCATACTAAAGTATATGAGTCAAAAGTATCTAGCTGACATTCCTGTAACCAATAGGAGGGTCAAGAAACAGAACACTTTTCAGCACATTCAGAATCCCTACTCCCCATGCCCCTCCTCTATTTCTTATGATTGCCCCTCCAAAAGGGAAAAGCTTACTTGCTTTTCTTTTTAAATTTCTTACATAGATAAATGGTTGCTGGGATGCCTTCCCTCCACCCCAACCCCTGATGGCCCGACTGTTCACTCAGATTCCTCTCTTGTTGTTTGATGATTTATGTTCAGTCCACAGGTCTCTCTTCCTTTTCCGTGGTTGTGTCTATTTGACAGGTGAGGGACCATGTTCCTGGAACACGGCATTCTGTGCGTGAAGGGTTGTAGTCTTAGCTTTGCATTGGGCAGCCTGTCTGTGCTCGTTTGAGGTTTAACAATGTCTTCTCAATGCTGACTGCCCGTTCCAGTCTATTCTCCCTGCACATCCATTGCCTCTTCACCCCTTAACTCTGCCTTCTGGTCTGGGGAGGCCTTGCTCCCAGTTGTTTTCTGTAATGAGGTTTCTCAGAGAGGATAGGCATCCATCAATGGCCTTTATGGATGATCTCCACTCTCTCTCTTTGCAGATTTGTTTTGGAGCCAGTTCCCCAACTCTGTGGGCTTCCTCTCCAACGGATGGGGAAGGACTCCTTGTTTTCTTGGGTGACATATCCCGAAACGGGGTCTTGGTTCATTCATTCCTGATGAATTTGTAGGCACACTTTTGTGATAGGACTTCATCATGGTTGTCTCTCCAGTCCATTATGTCCTATGATCCTTCTCCTGCGTCCTGCCCACTTGTATGGTAGGATCCTTATCTGGTCCCTCACAGGTTCTATGTTGCTGTTTGCAATATTTGTTTGTCTTATTCCTTCTAAGGACTAAGTGGAGTGAGAGAGAAATGGCAAAACCCCTCCTCCCCCTTTTCCCTGATCCTGAGTGGATCTTATCTTGCCTGCAGGACTGGTCTGGGTCTCCTGAGCCAGCCCCCGAGGCCCTCTTACCAGTCATCTTGATGGCAGAGGGTGCTCGGTAGGTGCGCAAATGGTGCAGCTCCTGATCAGGCCATAGACCAAACTGGCTGGAGCTTCCCAAGCCAGCGCCCAGGCCCCACCCACTACAGAAACGCTTGTGGAAGGAGCCCAGTGGCCGCGGGGTGGAGCAGCCACTTGCCAAAGCAATGGCGGCTCCCATGTGGGCCTCCCAGGGCCCGTTGTTGTCTCGCACCCAGGTCCAGTCCAGGTCTCCCAGTCCAGGTCTCCCAGAGGCCGGCTGGCAGCTGTGGGCATGTGCCAATCAGGGCACGCACAGCCCCCTCTCGCTTTTCTTTATAATGTATGCACTGAAGCATGTTTCCCAGGAAAAAAAAAAAGGACTTAATTTTGGTCTTTTTAGAAAGACTTTATGTAGTCCATTTTTTTTTTACTATACAGTTGAGTTCTTTTACATTATGTTTTCTTCTTTCTTGAAATACTTTTAAAGTTTCCGTTCCCTTTTTAAATTGGGCAATTTTTTCTTTTTCAATGATAGGAGTTTTTACATATATATATTAGGTGATTTCTTTGTATATTATTGTGTGAAGACTATCTTACTCTGATTTGTTTTTGCTTTTTCAATCTCAATGGTTTTTTTTATGAATTATAGTATTAATTTAGATGTTAAATTAAGTAAATTAAATGAGGCAATCTAAGCTTAATAATGTGTTTTAAATACATCAATTTATCACTTTTCCCCCTAAATGGTTCATATTTTTTATGTTCTCTTGCCTTTTACTTCTAGAAGTACTATTCAACTGGAATAATTTTTGTTTTGTTTAGAGTCAACTGGTTGGGTAATGTTTATCAAAAACATCCTTTTCCCCCACTGCATTGTTTTTTTATGTCATAAATCTACTCATGCATTGTTGCTGGCCTTTTCCTACTTGGAGTGTCTTTATTGCACTGTTTCTCTATCCTGATGCTAACCCCATGGCTGGCAGAGTGGGTCCTCCCGGCTTATTCTTCTTCAGGAGTGTCTTGGTGGTTCTTGTCCCTTTGTACTTCTATATTAATTTAAAAATCAATTTTCCAATTTCCACAAAATGTATGTTGAGAATGGTTTGTGTTGCTGAGGGGAGTATTGATAGTTTCATAATCAGTCTTCAAGTCAAGAACATAGTATATCTTATCTATTTAGATTTGTTTCCTTCATTTTCTCTCAGTGATGTTTTATATATCTTTTAGAGGTCTTGAGCATCTTTTATTAGATGATTCCCAGGAATAATAAACTCTAATAGTCAGTTCTGTATTTACAAATTTGCCTACATGCTCAAATTTATTTCACATTTCAAAATCAACACTGTGATGTGTTCATGCTCTGTTCTGGGCTTGTGCAGAATGGCAATAACTTTATCCCCTGACACACATTTCCAGCAGGTCAAAGAAAGGTGACCATCCTTTCTGTTTTAACTTCAATACTGGAATACTTCAATACTTTTAGAAGTCTAATTAGTACCACATTTCCCACATTTTTGTGTTTTGCTGTGAGAGGGAGATCAACAGCTGTGAAGGGATGCTAGAGTTGTAAGAGGTAAAAAAAAAACCCCACCAGATGAGTATGGAAAGTAAAAAAGACAGATTTATCAGTTACCCTTCTAGAGACAAGGGGTGAAAGGAGAGTGAGACAACAAGGAAAGTCTGAGCACACTTTACATTTTGAGCCTGTCGGCTTTGAAAGACCTTGGACACAAGTCTGTGCTGGCTGCTGTCTACACAGTGTGGGGTCTGAGGAAGCCAACCAGTTTTAAAATTTATATCAGCCTTTAATGACAACTGGTGGGCATATGGCCCTGTTTCAGTAGCAATTGTTTGGTCTCCCTATCTGCCCAAGATTTCAGAGCCTGGTACCTCCTCAGTTCCCCTTTTCTGTTCAAACATCTCATCCTAGTCTCCACAGCAAGGAAGACTGAACATTTAACCCTATAAGCCCCAACGTGCTGTGCCACACATTCAAGTGCTGGATTCATGTTCAGGAATGAGTTAGAGTGATATTGGAACAGTATTAATGAATCAACAGTTTAAGTGCTTAAACACAAAAACAAGATTATATACTGACCATTGACATAAATATGATCAACAGCTCACAGGAATCTAAAACTGTATTTCTCCTAGGAGCAATGGATTCAGTGTTTATTAATAGGACATAACTACTACAAATGATAAGAATTGGTTAGTTGATGTTTCTGTACTATATAAACAGGTTCTCTTTTGAAAATTTTAGTTTAAATTTTTCCTACTATTGAGAAATCCAACTAATTTTTTATAATTGTAATGACATTTATTAAAGGTATTCACTTAGTCACTATATTTGAAAGTTACTGATAATTATTTTAGAAAATTTAAAGAACTTTAAAAATCTGTTTATTTTATGATATTTTGCAAATGATAGTGTTTAATAAAATTTATCAATCTTAAATGAATCAAAACTTTCTAATACATCATTATGAGAACCATGAAAAATGAATATAAATACTAAATGTGGTAATATTTTATAAACTAATGATATAGTGACTATTTTAAAAAACAGAAAAATAACTACAGCAAAAAAACCCTAAATTCAAAAGACATAGATGAAAACTTATTTGTCTCCACCCCAATATATTGAATGGTTGACCTTGAACTGGTTAATTATAATTTTTGATCTTACAGTAAATTTGATCTTTGGGGAGCTATATAGTTTTATGAATTTTAACATAGTACAGATCATTTGTAGCACCCCGAGTTTCCTTTGTTATTCCTTATGGTTACTCCAACCCCAATCCTCAGCAATTATTTTCCTATTTTCCATTACTATAATTTTGTCCACTTGAAAATGTCATAGAAATGCGAGAGATAAAAAGCACTAGACTTTGCCCATCTCTGTAGCAAATCATTTTCCTTAAATCTGGTTTTTCCTTCATTTTCTTCAAATGTTATCTATCTGGAAATTGTCTCTTAAGTTCTGCTTGCTGTTGTCAGGTTAATTTAGGTGACTTTTTTGGGGGCTTCCATAATAATATCCTTCTAATCTAGCTATTTAAATATCTGTTAGGCTCTAAGCTTCTTGGGGAGGGGACAGAGTTAGTTGTTATTCAAACTTATCCCCTATTGCCTATAATAATGCATATATAATAATTACTTATTAAATGAACAGAGGAATAATTAAGAAAGATACTAAAGAGGGTAGAATTGGATAGTGAAATTAAGAAAAATAAAAAAGCAATATCACATGGTAACTTTGAAATACAAGTTTTTGAGAGGTTCCTAGAAAAAACTGACTGGTGTGTTGAGATTCCATTATTTATTAGGTGTTGTAGCTCCATATACAAATTCAAGCAGTCCACCATAAAGTTTTTAATAAATATTTTTGTACTTGACATCTAGTTATGGTAAAAAACCAATGGTCACTGGGTTAGTAGAGGATTAATTTCCCAGTTTAGTGATATTCAAATGATTACCTAACTTTATGTTCTAGGGACTAGATCAAAGAACTATAGTTTTATGGAGGAATTTAGAATCACTTTCAAAGTCAATTTGACTGGATAATGGGACTCTAAACTCCTGACCTGAGTTTTAAACATAATTCTGCTTTTATATCAGTTTGAAGAAATAGTTCTACTCAGTGTTCTACTCAGTGTTTTATATTAAGTGGCAAAGGTGGTTCATGTCCAGCTTTGATATGCCAAATTCTTTGAGATTCAATTCCTCTGGTGTATTCTTTAAATGTAACATTTTCTTTGACATTTGATCCCATTCACAGTTAGAATGTGAATTCTAACTTTGTGAATTCTGCTTAATTAAATTTCTGCTATATTTTGGCAATTGCCATGAATTTGAATGGTTTTCTAGAGTTTTGTGGTGGTAATATGGTCTTCATCCAGCTTCTTGAAGTAGCACCTATTTTCAGAGTTTTGAAGTGAAAATTCTTCTCAATGGTTAATTGTGTTAGTAAATTAAGAATTCTTTTGCTTATACCAGTTTAAACTTATGAGGTTCATCTTGTAGCGAAGAATAGGAAATTTGTAAATAATAACAAGAGTACCACTTGAATTGCAAAGTGAAGATTAATTGAAATGGTTTCAGTTTTTCTCCACCAAGGATGATATTTGCTGTGGGTTTGTCATATATAACTTTTTTTCTGTTGAGGTATGTTCCTTTTATACCAATTTTTTTCCAGGGCTTTCATCATGAAAGGATGCTGAACTTTATCGAATGCTTTCTCCACATCTATTGATATGATCATATGGTTTTTGTTTTTCTCTTTGTTGATGTGATGGATTATGTTGATTGGCTTTTGGATGTTGAACCATTCCTGTGCCTCTGGGATGAATCCCACATTTCATTTAAGGTCTGGAACCAGGCAATTATGCCCACTCTGTCCACTCCTTTTCAACATAGTTTTGGAAGACCTAGCTAGGGCAATAAGAGAAGAGAAAGCCATAAAAGGAATTCAAATAGGGAAAGGAGAAATAAAGCTATCATTATACATGGATAATATGATAACTCTATGTAGAGAACCCAGAAAAATAGACAGAAAAGCTAATTGAAATAAACCAATTCAGTAAGGTAGCTGGATACAGAACAACACACAAAAATCAACAGTATTCATATATGCAAAGAATCAATCAGAAGAAGAAGAAACTTAAAAAAAAACCTCATTTAACATCGCACCAAAGAAATTAAATACTTGGGACTAAACCTAACAAAAGATGTAAAAGACCCATACAAAGAAAACTATAAAACATTCTTAAAAGAAATAGAAGATTATGTTAAAAAATGGAAAGACATTCCCTGTTCATGGATTGGAAGGGGGTTAACCCCCTGGGATTGCAAAGATGTGAAATTTATATATAAATAAATTTAAAAAACAGAAAAAAAATAAAAAAAATTAACATTTCAAAATGCCATGCTACCAAAGGCAATCTACAGATTCAATGCAATACCAATAAAGATCCCAATGACATATTTTAAAGAGATAGAACAAAAATTACTGAAATTCATATGGAACAACAAAAGACCCTGAATAGCCAAAACCCTTTTGACAAACAGAAGAGAGAATGGAGGTATTACTATTCCAGACTTCAAATTATACTACAAATCCATAATACTTAAAACAGCATGGAACTGGTACAAAAACAGACAAACAGACCAATGGATCCCAGAAATAAAACCACACATATACGGTCAACTAATCTTTGACAAAGGGGAAAAAACATACTCTGGAACAAGGATAGCCTCTTCAGTAAATGGTGCTGGGAAAACTGGATCAAGACATGTAAAAAAATGGACCCAGGACAACACCCTCACACCTGTACAAAAATCAACTCAAAATGGATAAAGGACCTGGAAGTGAGACCTGCAACCATAAAATACATAGAAGAAAACCTGGGCAAAACCCGTGAATTTCACCTCAGAAATCCATTTTGGGAAACAACTGTGGCTGGCAAAAATATGAAGGAAAACATAAACAGCTGGGACTATATCAAACTAAAAAGTTTCTGTTCAGCAAGAGACAATAAAACCAAAAGAAACCCAACTGACTGGGAGAAAATTGTTTTTGCCCTCCAGACAAGTGACAAGGTTCTGATAACAAAGATCCACAAAGAGGTCCTATAGTTCAACAAAAATGAAGCAAAAAATCCGTCAAAAACTGGGGGGAGAACTAAAAAGACACTTCACCAAAAAGGAGATGCAGATGGCTAATAGGCATATGGAAGACTGCTCCACGTCACTAATAATCAGGGAAATGCAAATGAAAACCACAATGAGATACCATCTTACACCAGTAAGAATGGCCCATATCAAAAAATGGGCAACAACAACATTGCTGAAGCCAATATTGTGGAGTGTTTTGCCTATATATATTTTGCCTTCTATATATTTTTGGTTTATGGTCTTATAGCCAAGACTTTAATTCATTTTGAGTTATTTTTTTTTTTTGTATATGATGTGAGGTAATAGTCTAGTTTCATTCTTTTGCATGTGGTTTAGTTTTCCTAACACTATTTATTAAAAAGATGTTTCTTTCTCCATTGTATACCATTGGCTTTATAGATCAACTGTCCTGTAAGTATTGGTTTACTTCTGACTTCCAATTCTATTCATTGGTTCATGTAATTTTTTGCAGACTCATACTGTTTTGATTACCATGTTTCCTAGTATCAGTTGATGTCTGGGAGTGTGATACAACTGTTGTCAGGATTATTTTGGCTATTGTGGTTCCAAATGAATTGTAGTAATACTGTTATGGCAGTGGTCCCAGGAAGATGGCCAACAACCCAGAGAGTTGGAGAGAAGAGACTTTTTTCATATACAATAGTGGGCTCAATGGGATAGCTCCTGAAAGGCTGAACCCTAAAAGTCAGGGGAGAGTGGATTTTATAGTGTTCCATGATAATCAGGAACTGGTTGTTATGCAGAAACCAAGCAGCTGGCTATCCTGATAGGTGAGGAGGGTTGTGCTTAGGTCATCCTGACTCTATACTTGGCATTAGGCGGGGCTGGATGGTGAAGCTGGGAAAGCTCCTCATTCTGAGCTGCTTCTGATGCTAGAAATTTTTCCTTGTCAGTGCTTGTTCTATTTCTTTGAAGAGTACCACTGAAACTTTGATAGGAATTCCATAGACTCTGGTCTATTGCTTTGGATTAAAATTAATTCTTCCAATTTATGCAGCCCATTTTCATTACTATTCAGCATAATATTGAAAGCCCTAACTAGAGCTACTAGGTATGAGAAAGATGCAAATAAAATCCAAATTATTTGACTATGTATTACCTTTACTGTAGTTCTTCGTTTATTGAGATGGCATTGACATTCTGTCTTAAGTTTCACCTCAAGCTCAAAGATCAGCTATTACATACTTCTGGTGAACTCTGCTTACTCAGGGCCCACATCCATCAAGGCATATATTAACCCTCTGGCACCAGCAAGCCTCACTTGGAATGGGAGCCACAGCTGCTGCAGTCCCTGCACTGGGGAATAGGATTGTAGGCAAAAATGCCATGGTATCTTCTTCCTGAAATTCAGCTACACTTTTCATTATTTAGAAATGCCTCAGTTGCTATAAATTTTACATTAAATTCCAGAATTCAAAAAAAAATGTTGATTCTGTCAATCTTTGCCAACTTATGACTCTTTCAGAGAGGGACCTCTTTACGTCCAACTCTACATTTCAATGGTCATATATTTAATATCCTAAAACTTTATCCTGTTCTCTAAATGTTCCATTTTCATTATATTTCTCATTTCATGGCATCAATATTATATAATCTCAATGAGAGTAGTTCATTCTTTCTTGTAGATTTTTTGTTTTGAAAATAAAATGTAAAGAGTTGGGGATGGCAGAATAAATGTCATAGAAGAGCTCTCTGAGCTCAGTGGTCAACAAGATCATCTAGAAGTGAATGACTTTAAATATACTTCATTTCTTGTTTTGATGTATATGCTGCTACTTTACAATAAAGGGTGGGGGATTGTGGCAGAACTCTCTTCCTCTTTATTTTTAATATATTATTTTTCATAGTCCTCCTCTGATTATAAAAAGGCACTAATTATTAAACAATATACTGGAATTAAAATCCTAGGATGCTCAATCCAATTTAAACTCAATCCACTAAATATAAAAGGACATATATAGGCAGACTCAGGATAATTGCTTTAGCCTAAGTATTGAAAAAAATGAATGAATAATGAACCCTTGGTGAGTGTCTAGGATTGGTCATGAGACAAACAATATCGTCCATGTACCTAAATGTTACCTTAAAAAGAAGTTTGGCTCTGTTTAAGAAACATTTTCTGAACTATTGCAGATTCTTCATTTGCAGTGGTCAAAAAAAGATGGATTTGTCCTTCATGCCTTTGAGACCATGGGAGGAGAGTTAATTTGGACTGATTAGTGTTGGGAGACCTGGTCTTGGGCATTGACCTTTGACACAGAATGTGTCCTGACACTTTTTCCCTATTCAGGGTCCAGTGATCTTTCTTAAGGCCTGGTTCCCATAGTAATCTTATCAATTCTCTTTATTCAAGTTTCCTAAAACTTCTTGCTGGGAAAGGGGTGGGGGCTTAGAGTTTAACCTTATTAAATGATAACCCAATACTCAGGGGATCTTCTCTGTCATCCCTCTTTGAAATAGCAATCCCCATCCACCCAACCACCAACACCCTTGGAGCACAAGCTCACATGTACGAGCACGCATGCGCACATGCACATACCCCTCCACTGGATCCCTCCAGCTCCTTGATACTATTTTCTTGCTTTGTGTTTCTGCATAGTATCCTATATCCTATGCTATGTTGTGAATATTTCTTTTTTTTTGTTTTTGTTTTTGTTTTTTTT